>PVLD010035782.1:0-11499 GCA_004027595.1 Dinomys branickii | reverse complement strand
TTTCCATTTACTTCAATCAAGTTTTAGTTATTTGTTGAAGCATGTTTATAATAGTGGTTTTAAGTCCTTGATGCACATTATCTTGATATTATTGTTTACTTACTTGTCCTATATTATTCAATTTGTAATTTTCCAGTTCTTGGTATGAGGAATGGGTTTTCCATTCCATCTTGGGCATTTTGTTACTATTTTTAAAATCTCTTGATCCTATTTAAATCAGGCAGTCATATGTTAAAGGTTTAGATACAGGTCCTGGCCTACTTTCTGGATTTCTGGTTTAATGATAAAACTATCATTGAGCCATTTTGGGAGCCATTTCTGTATTAATCTGATCTGCTTTGTTCTTCTGATGCTGCAGCATATCTTGCTTATTTCCTGTTGGTATCAGCTTCTGGAGCATACAGCACTTTCTTGGGCTATCTGGTGTCATTAAGCTACCTTTGCTCATAGGAGTTGGAGCAGAAGGCCAGTAGGACTGAATCTGCATATAATGCTACATGTAGTACTAGGTGTTGGTGGTGTCTTAGGTCCAGGATGGAGAGTGGATGGATCCAGCACTTTGACGTTGCTACTGTAGTTTGGCCAGCCAGGCTATAAATACCACTTACATTAAGCTAGGTTTGGGTTGGTCTGCTGGGGAATTGTTGTGCCCCTGTGAGCTGTGAATGTAATGGTTGTGGATCAAGAATTAGAAGAGCACAGCACAACTTTGAAATTCCTTCTCTGGGCAGATCAGTACACCTCCTTGTGTCCTGGTTGTGGAGAAGTTGGGTTTATCAAGGTTTTGTGCCTGAAGTCTGCCTCTGTGCGAGGCAGATTACTTTCAGGTGTTTCCATTTGCAAGCGAGCACTGAGGCTCCACAGTAAGTCTGTTGGGTTTCTCTTTTCCAAGTATTTAGAACAAAAAAAATGGTTTTATTTTGTGTTTTTCTTGTTGTTAATTACAGGAGAACTAGAGCACCTGTGAATTGTGTCAAATCACAAATTTCAGGTATGGTCAGAAAAATGCCTGTAAATGCATATTTTTTAGTATAAACCCTAAATACACTATGTTATCTGCAGTTATGTAATTTAATTTAATAAAATATTGTAGTCATAAAGCCTTAGAAGGTGCAGGGCAGTTTGGAAGCCTCTTGGGGATCTTAGGGCTTTAAGAAGAAAAGACCAAGAATACTTGAGATAGATACAAGCAGTACAGCAATGCTTTTTGATGTTGGAATGCTGGTGCATCTGCAGGAGGTGGTTACAGGGCAGCAGCAAATTAACAGCAAGGACAACTTATTAACACTCTGTAATCGGCTACTTGTAAACCTCAAAAAAACCCCAACGAATGAGCAAGCAAAAAAACAGCTGCAGAGGATAATTGCAGTTTCCATGAAATTGCATGGGTTTCCACAAACAATTATTAGTTAGAGTCTAACAAAAATTCCTGGAACAACTCAGGATGCAACCTCGTCTTAACAGAGGTATACTGTTTGTCGTTTGCTCATTATGGGTTGCAGGCCTCCCTGGTGCCTCCATCTGGGATACTTGCAGATACAAAGTAACCTCTGGGTTGTCGTATAGTTGTTATCCCCCAAAGCATGAGATCCCTAACATTCTTTTCATATTTCTGACACTTTTTCTTTTCTGTTCAATAATTTTCAGAGTATTTAGAGGGGTTAAACAGGGAAGTGGGTTATGGCATCTTCTTCCAGAGATATGGGATATATTTTAAAGGTCAAGCTAACAACACTTGGTGCTGGTGAATTGCATTTGGGATATGAGAGAAGGATAATCAAGGACAGTTCTAAACATTTTAGACTAAGGAAAAAAGTAGGTGTTCGCACTGTCAGCAGAGAAGGGAGGTCATGGAAGATGACCCGATTTGGTAGGGCTATGGCTTGCAATTAAGCCTTGCATTATAGGTATGTTAACTTTGAGGGAATTTAAGTGATGATGTCTAGTACAGAATTATAGTTTCAAATTTATATTTCAGGCATGGTGTTAAAATTTGGGAGTCCTTAGATTATGAATATGTTTAAAACTATGAAATTTCATAGGAAAGTTCATAAGAAATGAGCATATCTAGAGAAGAATTCCAAGGATTATGGAATCTAAGCTTGATTAATGACATGAAAAGACACAGGAAGATGATAGAGAATCAAAACCGGTGCAGTGAATAGTTTGCCTGTGCAATAAAAGAATTTTAGGCCTGATCGTAATCTGGATAACCAGTCAAGATAAGGATGAAAATAGAAAGTGTGAAAAGGAGATTTTTGGAAGAGATGTTATTATAGATAAAGGCCTAGAGTCTGGCCATGCATTTGGGGCAGCTAAGGTAAGATGGAAGAAAAGATAGATGGAAGGAAAGATAACATTGTAGGTGAAGAAGTCTGTCAGGGAACTGAGAATGCAGAAAGCTAGTGTTTGTGTCAGTCAAAAAGCCTTTAAAGTACTTGGGAAAGTGTACGCAAATATTAAGCATAATAAAAGCATTTTGTAGTATGAATTGAAACCCACTGATACAGTCATGAAATCAATTTGTGAATTATGATCAGCAATTTTATAATAATGAAATAGATAAAACTAGAAAATAGAGTGCACTGCACATAATAAGGATAATTATTGTTTATGAACCATTTTTTCCCTTTGTATTGTGGTAAAATTTATTAAATATTGTGATCATGCTAAAAAATATCTAGAGATCATTATCTTAATATAATCTATAGGCGCTAGAAAAATTGTTGGGATAGGGATGGTGGGAAGACTTGGATTAGCCTATAGAAATTTCACAAGCTGCAGAATGAAATCATCATTCATTAAGTCATTTACAGTTACTACTGAATTTTATAATCTTTCTTCAAAAATCATGTATTATAGTGAGTCACAGAAAGGGGAAAAGAAGACTGAATATTGGTGTGGTGAGGGAAAATTTCCCATACATACTTTCTGCAAACTAAATAAGTCTCCTTCTCCCATGATATAGTAGTGAACCTTGTTTAGTTCTTAGATTTGTAATCTTCAAGTGTTTCATCTAGATTCTGGAACATTTTCAGTGGCTATTTCTTCAACTGTTGTTTAATCATATCTATTGAGAAGAAATTTACAATCTCACAAATCAGATTTAAAATGGCTCAGTTATTATATTGTTCCTGGGACAAAATACCCAATGTCCATAGTTAAATGAGGTAAGGTTTGTTTTGCGTCACTGTAAAGGTTTTAATTCATAAATGGCTGGCTCCAAGGCAGGGTGCCATGGCACAGGGACTTGGCAGAAGAGAAACAATCTGCAGCATGTAAGGCAGTATCACACACTTGGTCCACTTTCATACACCCTAATCCAGCCACTTTTTAAAACTCTCCACCTATGACTCATAAGGCTTTGTGTGTACAATGAGATATAAGACATATCACTCTGCCCCTTGTCCCCGAAAGACTCATGTGCATTCATTTATGCAAAAGGCATTTAGTCCATTCTAAGAGTTGCTAAAGTCCTAACACTTTTACCATTGCTGAAGTCTAGCGTCTTCTCTGAGATTTAAGGCAAACTCCTACCTGGGAGTCTCCTTACAAATAAAAAGAAAGTTAAGCAAGTCAATCATACAAGACACAAAATAAACACTTTCATTCAAAAAAGATACACAAAGGGAGATAAAAAGGAATGGGAAAAAAGCAAGACCAAAATTCAGCAGGGCAAACATTGTCCATGTCCAGGATCCAGTGCAATTTGTGGTAACATGTAATTTCTAAAAAAGCTTGAGTGACTCTGTCCCTAAGGCACTTGTTGTTATAACTCCCAAGGCTTCTCTGCTGGGCTGGTTCTGCTCACTCCTTGTGAGTTTCCTCAGGTAATCCATGTTCCTAGCTTCACCATCCTTCTGGAATATCCACTGCACCTTTAGGTGCACACTCACACCTTTACATCCTGCCCTCTCAGGTACATTGCCTGGCCTCCCCAGGCCTTCCTGTGTAATCTGGATGGAAACATTTCTGACCCCACAACTCATACATCCTGCATATGCCTAAAACTAGTTCCGAGTGGATGGCCCCAAGGTCTGCCACAAGACCTCCTCCACTTTTGGTTGCAAGAGTTGAGTGTCTGGATTAGTGAGGACTGTGAACACAGTCCCCACCAAATCTTCTAAGTGATTGCCATTCTGGAACATGTTGCTCCAGGGCTATCTTCTCAAAACAAAGTATTTCACCTTTGTAATTTTGAGACTGCAAACTGTGAGGTTCTGTTGTTTTTTGTGATGCCTTCAGGCCATCTTGTCTATTGTCTTCACAGAAGACATTAAATTTCCAATGCATATTTTGAGCTCATTATTTTCTTTCATTAGTTTTTCCAGAGATGCTAAGGGCAACCTGCTGGCATCATTGTATTTCCCACACTGCCAAAAATAATCACAAGCATCATATATAGAGCTGCTCAATTACTTACATCTCATAAGTGCTAAATTATGAAATCAGATAGATGTATATTGCATAGTACTTTCAACACTTCACACCAAAGGCTGACAGTGTGCCCCGAATTAACAGGAGAGACTATGGCATGTTTAATTCTCATCAAATTAGAGACAACTCTAGAACCACTAAAAGCATTAAAGAATTTCACCTTTGTAATTCTGTTTCTCTTGAACCACTCCTGGTACTAAAATCTACACTAGTCAGTGCTTACTAAAGAGATAGTCTTAATGCAAGATATATATTAGAAAAAGATTTACAAGACAAGCTTGCATTGGTTGCCAACAGAATTATGTGTTAGAGAGTGCAAAAGATCTGTCTTTGTGCTGGAGAGCTAAAGGATCCAGCTGAAAGCCTGGAGACCTCTGTAGTGTTCCGTAAAAGTCCATATCAGGAGGCTGAATGGTCTGTGGTGGCAAGGTGATGGGTCTGTTCTGGAAGACTGGAAGAATCTTCGCTGGAAGGTTGAACAGTCTGTACTGGAAACCAGGAGATGACATCCAAGGTGAAGGTGAAGACTACTTCCTCTAAAGAAACCAAAAGAACTTTCCAGGTTCAATTCCCTTTTATTCCACACAAGTGGCAAGCTTATTGATTGGTGTTACTCACACCAATGGTGGGGTTTCTATCTTCAGTAAATCCCTTCAGCCACACCCAGAACTATGCTGATCCAATTTATCTGGGCGATTCTTACTCAAGTTGACACAGTCAATTAACTATCACGATGATCTATTAACTACTTCAAATGTATAATTTGTAACTCTTACTTTTGGTCTTTATATAGTTATACAGCCTGTATCTAAATTCTCTTCTATCTGACAATACTTGAGTAATGTAAGAACAGTTTTTCTTATCTCTTGAAATAGCTCCAACATTCTCTGGTACCTTAGGAAGATAATATGCTGTAGTTTGAAAGCTGTGGACACCAGAGACAAATTGCCTGAGTTTAAATATCACCTATCATTTTAGTGATATAGGTGATTCTGAGCAAGTTATTTAACTTAATTTGTGCCTTATTTAATTCTTCTGGAAAATGGTAACAGTACATAATATCTACCACAGAGTTGTTGAAAGAATTAAATGAGCCAATGCATGTAATGTATTTAGAACAGTGCTTGGCATATTACTATAGATATTAGTTATTTACTGTGGGATAAAATGCATGAATCACTCATTACCCTGCTTTCCTCTGGATAAACATCAGTTTTTATTGTATCTCTTTCACTGTGGAAATAGGCATAATATTCCAATGGTGATCTGAGTAGGCCTGTTCTCGTTCTCATTCTGTACCCTCTACTTCTTTCAATAAACACAGTAAGTTTTTGATAAATAAGTCATGCTGGTAAACATGTTAATTATATCAGCTTTTCTTGTTTTCAAATAAACTACTATGGATCCATGTTTCTTCCTACTTTAAATCAGAAATGGTTGGGTTTTTTCAAACTAGATGCAGACTTTACATTTGTTCCTTGTGGTAGACCATATAAAGGTTCCTAAATTTATTTAGGTATTAATTCCTGAAACTTGTGGCTATTATCTTATGTGGTAGAAGGGATTTTGCAGATGTTATTGAAGTAAAGACATTGAGATGGGATGATTATTCTGGATTATCTATGGGTGCCTTATTGGCATCATGTGTATCATTGTAGGAGGGAGGCACAAAAAGATGGGACCAGAGAAAAGGCAATGTGGTGAATTAAAGAAGATATTACAGTGATGAATTTGAAGATGGAGGAGGGGCCACAAGCCAAGCAATGCAGCTTTAAAAAGTGAAAAAGGCAAGTCTCTGCCAAGAGTATGGCCATGACCCCATGGTTCTTTAAAAAAAAATCAACTTTATTCATACATTACATAGAATAGATATAAATATAGATATATAGCATTCATCTTAGGGACTTTGTACCTATACATGATATAGCTTAATTCTTTTTCCCCCATCCCCAGCCCTCCCTTCAACTCCTCTTCCCCTCCTTATTTACAAAGGCTTTGTTTTCATTTTAGCTTCTATTCCTTTAGCTTTTCCCTTCCTACCTTTCCCCTTCACCCTCCCTACCTTTCCCCTTCACCCTCCCTGTTCTCTTCCCCATTCAACATTTTTACCTATTTCAAAATATCTTATACATTTTGGTCCTCATTTACCCTGTCAATTTCTCACACCAGAGAAACAATGTGATATTTAAACATGTATGTGCAGTTGTATTTCACTTAAGAATATGGTCTCTGGGTGCATCCATTTACCAAGAAATGTCTCAAGTTTATCTTTCTTTATGGCAGAGTAGTGCTTCATTGTATAATGACAACAACAAAAAAAAACAGATCTTCTTTATCCACTCATCTGCTGATGGGCATTTGGGCTATTTCCAAGAGTCAGCTATTGAAAACTATGCTTCTATAAATACTGGTGTACATATATTGCTGTGGCATGATGCATTTAATTCTTTCAGATTCCAAGATACCAAGAAGAGAAATAGGTGGGTTAAATGGAAGTTGTTGTCTTTGTTTTTTGATAAATCTCTGCACTAAGTTCCACAGTGGGTGTACCATTCTACCCTCCCACAAAGAGTGGAGAAAGGTTTCTTTTTACCCATATCCCCACCAGCATTTGATATTGGTTGATTTCATGGTAATGGCCATTCTTTCAGCAGTGAGATAGCATCTCAATGTTATTTTATTTTGCATCTCTAGAATGATCAGTGATGTTGAACTTTTTTCATTATTGTTTGTACTTAGCATCCAAGAAGTGCCTATTCATTTCAGATGCACATATTGGATTGGGTCCTTAAATTTGGGGAGGGTTCTGATTTTTTTCAATTTTTTATATATTCTAAAGTTTAGTACCTTGTCTAAGGAACACCTGACAAAAAATTTCTCCCACTTTGTGAATTGGCTCCTCACTCTGTGGGTAGTTGTTTTTGCTGTGCAAAAGCTTTTTAGTAAGATGAGATCCAAGTTGTTCATTTTTATAATATTTCCTGTATGGTAAGAGTTTTGTTCATAAAATCTTTGCCTACACCAATGTCTTCAAGAGTTCTACCTATTCTGTCTTCTAGCAAATTTAATATTTTTGTTTTAATAATTAGATATCTGATTCATTTCAATTTTAGTTTACTGAATGGTGAGAGATATGTGTCTAGATTTAATCTCTGGGATGTGGAAAGACCATTTTTCCATGTATTATATATTAATGAAGCCATCTTCTAGTGTAGATGTTTGACAACTTTATCAAATATAAGGTAGCTGAGTATTTTAGGTGTTGTTTCTGTATCTTATATTCTATTCCTTTGATACTTGGGTCTGTTGTTTTATTTTGTTTTTCACCAGCGCCATGCTGTTTTTATAATAGTAGCTTTGTAGTATAATTTCAAGTCAAGGATTGGGGAGCCTCCTGCCTTGTCTTTGTTGCCTAGAATTGCTTTTGATATTCTAGGTTTCTTTAGGATCCAAGGAAAATTTTGGATTATTTTCTCTACCTCTATGAGGTAGGTTATTGGTATTTTGATCAGAATTGCATTTAATCTGTATAACAATTTTAGAGGGCAATTTTGACTATATTGACCATTTATATTAACTTTTACTATATGACTGTATTAGCTATTACAGTCTATGCTGCTATAAATATTGGTGTGTATATATTGGTGTGGTATTTTAATGATTTCAGAAAAATAACAGGAAAGGTAATAGCTGGGTCAAATGGATCCTCCACTTTTATTTTTTTGAGGAAACTCCATACTGATTTCCACAGCAATTGCCCCATTCTACACTCACACCAATAGTGGAAAATGGTTCCTTTTTTCCTACATCACCACCAGCATTTGATATTGGTTGATTTCTTGACAATAACCATTCTTTCTGGAGGGAGATGGCATCTCAGCATTGTTTTAATTTGTATCACTTGTATGACTAGTGATTTTAAACATTTTTACAGATTTGTTTGCAATTTTTAGTTCTTCATTTGAGAAGTATCTATTCATTTTAGATGCCAATATTGTACTAGGTCTGTAAATTTGGGGGGCTCTGGCTGTTTTTTAGTTTTTTTATGTATTCTAGATACAGTCCTTTTTTATCCATTCCTCAGTTGATGGGCATATGGGTTGCTTCCACTATTTAGCTATTACAAATTGAGCAGCTATAAACATGGGTGCATATATATCACTGTGGTATTTTTACATAATGGAATATTACTCAGCTATAAAGAAAGATAAACTTGAGGCTTTCATAGGTAAATGGATGCAACTAGAGTCCCTGCTCATAAGTGAAAGAAATTAGACCTGCATGTGTAAATACCATATTGTCTCACTAGTGTAAGAATTTGAAAGAGTAAATAAAATCTGGAAGATATAATAGATAATTTTAAAGGGAAACAAACTGCTCAAAGGGAAGGTACAACTTGGTTGAGGGAAAGAGAAAAAGAAAGAAGGGAAATATATATATATATATATATATATATATGTATATATATATATAGAGAGAGAGAGAGAGAGTATAGCTGAGAGAGTTGTATTACTGACTTCTAGTGCTTTATTGAAAGGAACAGTTAATGTTTAATTATTTGATCAATCTTACATATCTATATTTATTTAATTGAATAACCCATTTGAAGATAATAATATATAATACAACAATCACTGTTAATTTCCTATCATCTGAAATTTTGTATTGCTTTTATTGTTTGGGTGCTGTTTTGTCTATGTCTGTTTGTTTGTTAATGTGTTTTTCTTTTATCTTTAAGATATAGTCCTTTGAGGAACATCTGGCAATTTTTTTTCCCACTCTGTAGATTGTCTCTTTACTGTCTTGATGATTTCCTTTGCTGTGCAGAAGTTTTTTCATAAGAAGAGACCCAAGTTATTGATTCTTTATAATATTTCCCATATTATCAGGGTTTTGTTCATGAAATCTTTGCAAACATCTATGTCTTCAAGAGTTGTACCTATTCTCAATTCCAGCAGATTTAGTGTTTCTGTTTTAATATTTAGATCTTTGGTCCACTTTGATTTTAGTTTAGTGCATGGTAATATAAACAGGTCTAGTTTTAGTCTTCAGCATGTAGAAAGCCAGTTCTTAGAGGACCATTTATTAAAGAGGCTATCTTTGTTCCAGTGAATGTGTTTGGCCACCTTGTCAAAGATAAGGTGACTGAATGTGTTTGCATCTTCTACTCTGTTCCATTGATCCTTAGGTCTGTTTACTATACCATGCTATTTTTTTTTTGACATAGTAGCTTTGTAGTATAATTTCAAGTCAGGGATTGTGATGCCTCCTGCCTTGACTTTTTTGCTATTGTAGGTCTCTTCTGGTTCTAAATGAAGTTTAGAAATGTTTTCTCTAGTTCTATGATGTATGCTGGTGGTATTTTGATTGCAATTGCATTAAATCTTTATAACAATTTTAGGAATATGGCCATTTTCTATATGTTGGTTCTCCATACTGAAGAGCAGGTGATATCTTTTTAATTTGGCTATAATCTTTGCTCTCCTTTTTCAGAATACAGTACTTTTCTGTATAAATATCTTTTACTTCCTTTGTGTCTTAGTTCCTTTTTTGTTGCTGAGACAAAATACCTGACACCCAAAGTTAAAGGAGGAAAGGTTTATATAGCTCACAGTTTGTAGACGTTTCAGCCCATAATCAGTGGAATCCAAGTCACAGTGGCCATCATAAAGGAGAACAGTTCACGTTGGCCACAATATAGCAAAAGCAACAAAGGAACCTTAACAGTGTCTTCCTGCACTTTTATGTTATCTGTACTACATGGGGTGAGCAATACTCACACCCTTAGTTCTAGTGACCTTGAGTCTAGAATTGCACCATGAATCAATTTCAGCATCACAAACTTGAGATCCACCCACCTCTGAAAAAGCCCCACCTATGACTGCATGAGGCTTTGGGGGACAATCTAAATATAAGCCATAACCCTTCATTACATTGATTCTTAAGTATTTCATTTATTTGATGCTGTGTGGTTTGTGAAATGTGTGGTTTCCTTAATTTCTCTCTCAGTGAGTTTGTTTTTAGGGCACATGAATGGTATTGATTTTTAAGGGTTGATTTTATATATAGCTACATGATTGAATTTGTTTATTAAATTTGCAATTCTCTTGGTGGAATATTTGGGCCTTCCATATAGACTACCATGTCATCTGCAAATAATGATAATTTAAATTCTTTCTTTCCTATCATTATTCTTTTTATTTCTTTCTCTTGTCTAATTGCTGTACCTGATGTTTCCAGATCTATATTACATAGGAGTAGTGATAGTAGATATCATGTTGGTGAGTTTAGAGTAAAAACTTTCAGTTTTTGACCATTCAGTATGATGTTGGTTGATGGCTTGTCATAAATGGCTTTTATCAGATTGAGATAAAGACCATCTATCCCAGTTATCTGTAGAGTTTTTATCATGAATGGGTGTTGGACTTTGTCAAATGCTTTTTTGTGTTTATTGATATGACCATGTAATTTTTGTCTTTGGTTTTGTTGATATGGTGTATGACATTTAGTGATTTGCTTACCTTGAACCATCCCTGCATCCCTGAGATGAATCCTAGTTGGTAATTGTGTATGATATTCTTGATGACTTGCTGCCTTTTTTGCCAGCATCTTATTGAGGATTTTTGTTTCTATGTTTATTAGTAAGATTACCCTGTAGTTTGCTTTTTGGGTTGGATCCTTCTCAGATTTTGGCATTAGCTTAATACTTGCTTCCAGGGATTTCTTTGCTTTAAATTTTATTAAAGAGTTTGAGGAGTAATGACATTAGATCTTCTGTAAATTCCTTGTAGAATTCAGCAGTGAATCCTTCAGGACTTTGAGGTTTTTCTTTTTTGGTAGGTTGTAATTACATCTTCAGTTTCCCTGATATTGGGTTATGTGGAATTTTTATATATTCTTGATTCAAATTTAGTAATTCATATGTACTTAGGAATCTGTCCATTTCTTATGAATTTTCCCTCTTCATAGAATACATATTCTCAAAGTAGGTATTGATGATCTGTGTTTCTGCAGTATCTGTTCTGATTTCATCCTTTTCATTTGTAATTACATGGATGTGAG
>PVLD010035781.1:0-11498 GCA_004027595.1 Dinomys branickii | reverse complement strand
CTGCTTTAAGCTCTTTCATGGCCTGTTGGAGTTGTTTAATTTCGGATGCAATCGTTTCATATCTTGAAGTTATGAGGCTTCCTGGTTCCCCTGTTTCTTCATCTTCAAAACTTGTTCTGGGTGGGGTTGAGTTTTGAGACTGCGTTTTGCTCCTCTGTTTTCCCATTTTTGGGTATCAGATTCAAAATGTGGAGCTATAGATTCCAAAGGCAGTTCAGCAGGCGGAGGTCTGCTGCAAAGGCTGTTCCAATGATTCCTTCTCTTAGGGAGAATGTCCCTTAAGCTTTCTGCTGAGATTTGTTCTTCTGTCTTCCCTTTTTTGGGTATCAGTTTTTGGAGTCCCTGCAGGCAGGAAGGTTCCAAGGTGCCAGTTTATCCTTTGGGGCTTTCTGCGCTGCCCGCCCGATGCGCGCGAAACGTGGGACTGCCGGGCGTCTCCGTCGCTAAAAAGCCGATCTCTGTCGGGAGTCGCCGGAAAGCTGCACCGGCTCGGGAGGCGGGAGGGACCGAGCTGGCTGTGTACCCAGGGCGTTCGGACCCAGCCAAACTTCCTCCCCGCGCGGAGCGTCTCTGACTCCCAGCGTTTGGGGCCCTCCGTGCGGCCTGCCCGATACGCACGAAACGTGGAACTCAGGAACAAAGATTAATAAACAGAGTGCTTGCATTTGTGGAGAAAGTGGGTGGAAGGAAGGAATGGGAAGACGTTAATCAAGTAAATGTAAAAATAGCCTGAAATTAAATTTGTGAAGAATGACTGTAAGTTGCTATGAGAACATACAGTAGAGATGTGTCTTGTTTGGGGGGATGTTGGCTAGAGAAGGCTCCCTTGAACATACGATTTTTGTTTTCTTTTGTTTTTTATGAGTTTTGAACTTAGGTCTGAAAGAAGAATAGAAAATAAACAAGGATAAGGGTTGGGAAGGAAGAATTGAGAGGGTGGGTCCCAAGTGAAGGGGACCGTACGCAAAAGGCTGTGTGGGAGGGGTCTGTCAGTGTGTGTTCAAGAGCCAAGAAAAGGCTAATCTGTTAAAGCTCAGAAAATATGATTAACAGTAGCTTCAACAAGTTCAGATTTATTTTTCTCATATAGGAAATTCAAAGTTAAGTACTTACTCTAGATATTGAGAAAGGGCTTTGCCATCAATTTACTTGACCTGTGATTATAATATAGTCACTGGTTTCTCCAGGCATAATCTCACCTGTTCAAGGCAGAAGGAATGGGAAAAAAAGAGGGCAAACTACTTTTATCCCTTTGGCCAGAAAAGCAAAAGTTTTCCCAGAAACCCTCATAAACTCCCACTTCAATGTCACTGGTTAGAATTATGTCATTAAAGCCACCTGGACTAAGGAAGTTAAATCATCTGTAGCCTCCGTGGTAGAGGCATGCAGGACTCATCCGAGTCTGGTAGACTCTAGCATGTATGTAAATTTAGGGTTGGGCAAACTTTTCTATAAATGGTCATAATAAATATTGGGTCCTTTGAAGCCATATAGAGCTTGTATTACCTATTCTGTATGTGTACATGAGTTTTACGGCCCTTTATAGATACAAAAGCCATTAACTGTATGAAAAACAGGCCTTAGACTAGGTGTGGCTCAGAAGTGTAATTTGCCAGTGCTTGGTGTAGCCTGATAACCGGCTTTGTCTTTTGATCATAGCATACATAGGGCTGACTTTGCAGAAAACCCTTGCTCATCTATTTGAATGCAATTCCAGAGTATTTGAATTGCAAGATTCCTGTAAGCTTTTTGTAATTTTAACCCGTCAACCAGAAAGTTTCCCAGAATATCAGAGGAAAGTATGTCTTGGTCTATGTCCTCAGTCATAAACTATCAAAGGGAAAAATTGCCTCTCTTATATTCTCTTTTCCTTGTTAATGATACATGATTTTTAAACAATAATAGTTTTTAATTTTTATGGCCTTATTATTGTTTTTTATCTCTTTTCCTGCTGTGTGCATGTATTACATGGCAGGAGAAAAAAGGCCTATTTTTAGTAATTAGGCAGTTGCAGAGATCTAATTCTGTTGAAGAACGCATGTAATAATTGGTAATACTTTATCTAAATTAATGCTTTTTAAGACTCTTACATTATAAGGATGATTAAAGATACCAGAAACCTAGATTTTTGCTTTCAGCATTATTTAATTAAGAAATTTGGTTGGAAGCAATAAACAGTGTTTCTGAACAATGTGAGGTAGCCATTCATCTTTTACCAGTATGAACTTCTAGTCAATATGTTAAGCAAATGTAAAATTGCTTGCCCATGTCTATAGTCCCAAAGATTTGATGATTTAAAAAAAAATTTTTATATATGATAAAGTCAGTATAGCTACCATCTGTTTGGTTTGGTTTGGGGATTTATGGGTTTGTTTTTCATTTTAATAAGCAGAGGACTCAGAATCTCAAGCTCATCTAGCTCAATCACAATTGTCTTGACTATGGTTATTTAGTCCACTTAGTGGATTTAGTGTGCATTTATTATTATTAAATGTAAATCTCTCCTTGTGTGTGCGGTTCTAGGGATTGAACTCAAGGCTGTGCACATGTTAGGCAAGAGCTCTGACACTGAGCTACGTCCCTCGCCCCCCTGGCTTTTTTTTTAATAACAGGATCTCACTAAGTTGCCCAGGCTGACCTTGAACTTGTGATCCGCAAGTTTTAGCCTCCCAAGTAGCTAGAACTACAGGCATGCACCACTGTACTTAACTTAAGTATAAATCTTAATTGTCTTTCAAGTTTTGTAGAAGTACATACTGATGTCTAGGAGCAAAACTTTTATAGTTAAACAAATGTGGATTTAAATCACAATTCTATCATTTAAGGACTGTGCAACTTAAATCTGAGTATTTTTTCTTTATTCATAAAAATGTTGAAATGTTTGCAGTAGATAACATAAGTAAATGCTTAATGTGGTATATGTCAAATCACAGGAAAGCAATGAGTACCTCATAAGATTATTTTCATTACTAGAACTTCAAATATTTAAGATAACTCCATTTGCACATTAGATTTTCATGACTACAAGTACTTTTCTTGTTTTCTAGAACACATACCTGAGCAGCTCTTAATGTCACCTCTTGAGGATACAAATGAAACAGGAAACATTCAAAGTAGATGCTTCAAGAAAAGACATAAAAGTGATGGTGACCCTAATTTGCAGCAACAAACAGCCTGGGGAAATAGAAACCGTAACCTTAGTGGAGGTGTATTGATGGGATTTATGCTGAATAGGATTAATCAGGAAGCAAGCCCTGGAGATATAGTTGAAAAATTAGGAGCTGATGCAAAAATTCTTTCAAATGTTATCTCAAATAGCACAAGGCCAAATAGCCTTGATATTGGAAAGCCACTTTTAAGATCAAAAAGAAACAGTCTAGAAAAGGAGTCTAGTGACGATGATACACCTTTTGATGGTCCTAGTTGTTTGGCAGATAAAGTGGATTCTGCTGTTATTTTTGACTTAGAAGACTTAGACAATGAAGCGGACAGATCAAAAGTGGGATATGTTGTTACACAAAATCCCAGGAGGATTCAGCGTATGAACAGCAGCTTTTCAGTAAAACCTTCTGAAAAAACTGATGTAGCAACAGGATTTGACCCCCTGTCTCTTTTGGTTGCTGAGACTGAACAGCAGCAAAAGGAAGAAGAGGAGGATGATGAAGAAGACAGCAAAAGTGTTTCAACACCATCTGCTAGGCGCGACTTAGCTGAAGAAATTGAGATGTATATGAATAACATGAGCAGTCCTTTGACAAGTCGCACCCCAAGCATTGATTTACAACGGGCATGTGATGACAAGTTAACCAGTAAGAAAAGCCCAACGTTGGTCAAGGCAGGCAGAAGATCTAGCCTGCCTCCTAATTCTCCCAGGCCCGTGAGACTTACCAAATCTAAAAGCTACACAAAAAGCGAGGAGAGAACGAGGGATAGACTCTGGTCTTCTCCAGCTTTCTCACCTACTTGCCCATTTAGGGAAGGATCTCAAGATACATTAACCCACCCATCACCTTCATTCAACCTAGATACATTGCTGGTACCAAAACTGGATGTTCTAAGGCATAGTATGTTCACTGCTGGAAAAGGAGTTGCAGAGAAAGCAAGCAAATGGTACTCAAGGTTCACCATGTATGCCACATCGTCCAAGGTAAGTTTGGTTAATATTTGCTGCTTTTACTTTCATACATCCTCCACCACCATTGAACGTCTCTTACCTGCACAGATATCTGTTTGTAACCATTCTCTATAAAGAGCCCTTCCCGGTCCTCACTGCGGCCCAGGAAGTTAATATTTGGGATCCCATGGAAAAGTTACTGGAATTCTAGTGAGTTCATTTCCATCCACCCCTTCCAGTGCAACCCATGGCAAGAATAAAGATGCTAAGGCATATTTGTAGTTATGGGTAGCCAAGGGCTCCTAGGTTCCCCCACAGTGATAGTTATCTGAAACAAAGGCCTTGACCCAGGGCCAAACCTGGGTTTTATTAACTTGTGAAGAAGGAAGTGGCTTGAGGATAAGTGACTGAGAATTGCAGGAAGTTGGCGAGTGCTGTGAGCTGGGCTGGGTAGGAGGCCTGAAATCACCTCTGCAATATGCAGAGAGAAGGATACACAGAAAGGGTAATGTGCGTAACACAATTGAGATAGAATCTGATGTTTTGGGATCCGTGCTTCAGCTCTGATGTGTAATCTTTCAAGCCCCAGGAAGTCATAGCGTCTGTCCAAGGCTCGATCCCAGTTGACAGCATGGAGCATGGACTCACACATCCCACCTCATTCTAACTCATCCAAGGGAACAGTGGGGAGTCTAGGGAAACACTGCCTGCAATCTTCAAAGACTCCCATCAGCAACTCAGCTGGACCGGCGCGCATTGCTTAAAGCCAACTGA
Organism: Dinomys branickii; assembly: GCA_004027595.1. NCBI lineage: Eukaryota > Metazoa > Chordata > Mammalia > Rodentia > Dinomyidae > Dinomys > Dinomys branickii. Next base: position 6,610 of record PVLD010035781.1, on the reverse strand, counting down.
AGGACAAGGAGAGGGTCTCAGCCAGCTCTGACCATCAGTGCAGGAAACCAGGGCCAGGCTGACACAGACAACTGCTCCTCCTCCAAGGAGAGTCGCCCAGGTGGTCCTCCACAGTTCTTCTGAAGCAGCATTATAAAAAGGACTCGTGGAGTGTGTAAGGCTTGTAAGCATCAGAGTTTGAAATAATGACTTTACAGAGAGGAAAATTCATTTTAAACCTGTATTTATAGTTCTATTTTGAAAAGCAGTGTAGCTCAGGTAAGAGTTTGTGTTATCGTTCAGTTGGCTTTAAAAGTTCTGTGACCAAGTTTCGGGATTGTCTTTAGTGTGCACTTTTTTTTTTAAGACAGTGCACACTATGCCTTCATAAATTCTCATCCAGGCATATAATTTCTCTTCCCGGTTAGGCTGGAGTAGCTCATGATAGACCTTTATACCTCCCAAGACCAAAGCTCTAGGTGAAGTATAGAAAGTGCCTGTTTATACTCATCAGACAACTGCTAAAGCAACTAGAAAGCAGAGAGGCGAACTCCAGAGCTAAGCAAACTTCTACAGCCACTTTTTCCCACGAGGCATTTGACATTTTCTACATACTGATATTTCTTGAGACAAATAAGCATCAAACTCTGAAAAATAGTTCTCATCAATCTCATGGTGTTGGGAACATAGTAGCTAGTATTCATGATCTACCAAGGGCAACAGGAACTTTGGTGAACATACCAGGTCCTCCGCCCTGCTAAGCTTAGCACTGGCAACTATATGTCCACTAAACCTGACCAAAACTGCAACCTAGGTTTATCTCTAGTCTGTGGATAGATTAAAATAGTCGTCCTTCATGTAGCAGAAGAAAGAATGTACCGTTTCTAAAGGAACAAAGCAGCTGAAGTCCTTACAGTTTTATCATACCAATATTTATCCTTCAGTTAAAAATAGCTATGTGAAGAGACAGGATCCAGACTGAAAAACAAAAGAAAAACAGATCACGGAAACAGAACCTCAGGTGATCCAGATACTTGAATTAACAAGGAGCTTTGAGGTACTTATATATTTAAGATAATAAAGAAAAACACATTTTAAATGGCTACAAAGATGGAAAATTTCACTAATTAGAATCTGTAAAAAAAAAGATTGAATACAAATTATAGAACTGAAAAGTAAATGCAGTAGTTAGATTTAACAGCAGATAAAACACAGGAATAACAAGTTAATAAACTAGATGAAAAATCAGTAGAAAAGATTCACAAAAGCACAGGAATAAAATAGAAAATATAATGAAAAATTTAAGTTCATTCATGTAATGGAGTTCAAAAAGAAAAAGAGAATGAGATCTAACACACATTTTATAAAGCTAATTACCAAGAATTTTCCAAAAGTGATTAAAGATATCAATTCATATATTTAAGGAGGTATGCAGATATCAAGCAGAATACAAAGAAAACCATACTTAATCACCTAATATTAAAATAAAGATGAGATACAGAGCAAAAGTATTAAAAGGAGCTAGAGAAAAGAGATAAATTGTCTTCAAAGGAACGATAAGAACCTGAACAGAAAGTGTGGTGTCAGAAAGACACAAAGTGCCCAAGAAAATGACTCCCAACCTATTTTATCACAACCAGCAAAAATATTTTTCAGAAACTATGGTGAGAGTTCTGAGTTTACCGTGGTAATATCAACTGAGCCAGTACAGCTCATCCTTGCACCCTACTGATTACAACAGAGAACTCCAGATGAAATATTAAAAACCACCTAGAAAAGGATTCCAAAAAATAAATAAGAGCTGGCAGGGGCCCGGGATATAGCTCAGCAGTGCAGCACCTGCCTGGTAAGCACGAGGTCCTGAGTTTGATTCCCAGGACCACCGGAAAACCTGGCAGATTGTGGGGAAGGGCTGTCTAAGAGGTGAGTTTCCCAGTTTCTTTTCTCTTGCGTCTTTGCCCCAAAGGTGATCATGGCGTGCCATACCTGCTAAAATTTCAAGAAAAAGCCCTATTTCTTGCCTGGAAAAATAAAGGAAAAGAGTCTCTTTGTGTTGAAGTTTGGAGAAAATCCCCACAGGTCTCACCTTAACTCTTGAGTTATGTATGTATGGGAGAGATGCAAGCCAGCACACAAAAGACTTCCTAGAGAACTAAGCTGAGAAGGTAACATTGCCAGTTAAATATAGAACACAAAAAACCACAGTCTGTCTGATATTTAGCATGTCTGCTAAAACAAAAACATCAGCATTCTCCAAAGTATTGTAAAAGTACCCATTCTATGCAACCTTATATTTACAATGTCTAATATAAAATTGAAATTTATTTGACATAAAGAACCAGAAAGGGCTTGGGATGTAGCTCAGTGGTATAGCACTTGCCAAGCGTGTGAAGTACCCTTACGTTCAATCTCTTGACATCACAAAATACAGAAAACAAACCCCACAAAGATGTGTCCAGTTCTCAAAAGTAAGACAAGCTCAAGATGAGCCAGATGTTAGGATTATCAGATAGGAGCTTTAAGGCAACTATTTTAGCTAGGTTCCTGAAGTATTAAAAAGAACATTGAAATAAGTGAAAAGAAAGGAATTCTCAGCAAGAAACAGAAATTAAGATAAAATTTTATAATTTGGAAATACAGTGTCTGAAATAAACTCATTGAATTGATTTGATAGCAGCAGAGAGAATCCATGAACTTAAAGATTGAGAAATAAAAATTATCCAATTGGAAGAACAAAGAGACAAAAGACTTACAAGTGCACAGAGCCTCAGAGACCTTCAGAGAGTATCAGAAGGAATAAATAACATTTACAAGTAGAAGTTCCAAAAAGATTAAAAGAAAGGATAGCAGAAAAGATATTTAAAGAAGTAATCACTGAAACTCCCCCAAATTTGGTGAAGAATACAGATTTACAGATACCAGAGAAACAGCAAACTGCACAAAGGACAAAGTTAAAACCAAACCTGGACAAAAAGGTTTTTTAACCCACAGCTGCACACATCATAAACTGCTAAAAACCAAAGCTGTCTCCTCATAAGAAAACAATTGCTGAGGAAAAAATGTCTTAAAAACTACCAAAGAAAAATTACACATTTACCTATGGAGGAATAGATACTTGAATAACGTAAACTTTTCATTATAACCTATGAAGAGAAGGATTCAGTGGAAACATATTTTTAGCATGTTGAAAGAAAAGATGTCAACCCAGAATGCTATACCCAGTGGAAATATTCTTCAGGGATGAAGGTAAAACCTAAAGACTTTTTCAGATAAAATGAATTCATCTATAGCAAACTTGCACTACAAGATACGCTAAAGGAAGCCCCTCAAGCTGAATAAAAATGATAGAAAGCTGAAGGAAAGAAAACCAAAGCAAATGGTTAAGTGGCTAGCTAATACCAAACACCGCCCTCTTGGCCTCTTTTTTTTTTTTTTTTTTTTTGAGGCAGAGTGTTGCTGTGTACTGCAGACTGACCTTGAACCCACTTGTGCAGCCCAGGCTGGCCTCAGACTCACCTCAGTGCTTCTGCCTCAGCCTCCCGAGTGCTGGGATTTCAGGCATGCACCGCACGCCTGGCTCTTGGCCTCTTAAATTCCTTGACAAATTTGTAATTGTACACAAAAATTATAGTATCACCTCATAGGTTTTCTTCCCAGTACTGGGGGTTGAACACACAGCTTCCTGCTTGCTGGGCAAGTGCTCTGCCCCTGAGCTGCATTCCCCCAGCTCAGGTTTCCAGTATGTACAGATGTTTGACAGCAGTGAAAGGACTTACTCCACTGATCTTACGGTTGTACTAGTACAACAGTAACTCTTAAGTAAACTGCAGACAATTAGGTATTTGAATTATAATCTATTAAACACTTACTTTAAAAATACAAAGAAAGCTAGTCAAAAAGCCAATAAAATTTTCAAATAAAGAGTACAGGAAAGAGAAAAGAGTAATAGTCCTTAATCTAGTCCATATCAAAAATTAAATAAGTCATCTAAATACCTCAATTAAAAGACATATTACTGACAAGAACCTATCGTATGCTGTCTGTGCCATAACACTTTAATGAAACAAATAGGTTGAAACAATGGAAGACAAAAAACTATACTTGAAAACAACATAAGCTTTAAGTGGCTATCAAAATATAAACATCAAAGTGTGTTTTACTATAGGCAGAGAGCAGCATAATAAGAGATCGTTTATCAGGAAGATAAATTATCAAAAACAATACCACAAATTTTGACAGAATTTTAAAGAGTTCTGAAACTTTAGGTATCATGAGCTGTGGAAACAGCTAACAAATTGGTCAAGACATAGATCTGAATAACACAGCAACCATGATGTATTTGCATTTTTTAAAATACACATTCAGTGACTACAAAATACTTTTTAAGTGCACATGGTACAAGAGTTTAAATAAATTGTATAGCTATAAAGCTCAGTGAGTTGAAAAAGATCAAGATAAAAGCATTCCAAGAATTATTAAACATTGCTGAGGAAATTTAGAAATTTAAGTAAATGGAGAAATACTCCATTTTTATGGAGTTGAGTCAGTATTACTAAGATGAAGTTCTTAGGTCGGCAGAATAGCTCACTCTGAGAACCTGAGGATAGTGAGTTTGAGCCCAGCCTAGGCAATTAGCCAGATGCTGTCTCTACACATAAATTTTTTTTAAAAGGGACCAAAGATGTAGCTCAGTGCAGAGGCCATGGGCTCAAACCCCGATACCAAAAGAGAAGAAAAAAGATGCAGTTCTTCCCAGACTAATACATGAATTCAGCACACTATCAAAATTCCATCAGAGTGTTTTAGAAATGGACAAGCTCACTCGAAAATTCATAGGGAGTTTTTTTAAATTCCATGGTTTTAAAAGCAAAAGTAGCTAGGGATATAGCTCAGCAGCACAAGGGCCTGCCTGGCAAGTGTGAGATTCTGAGTTCACTTCCTGGTTACCAAAAAAAAATCAAAAACAAAGCTAAAGGACTGCTGCTTCCTAAAATTTTTAAATTTAAAATAGCTATCAAGACAGTGTGATACTGACACAGACAGATTATTAAATAAAGGAAATAAAACAGAGTCCAGCAATTAACCATTATATTTATGGTTATTTAAGTTTCAACAAATATGCCAGGGCAGTCCAACAGGAAAATGACAATTTTTCAACAAGTTGTTCTGGGGTGATTGGATAGCCATGCAAATAAGCATTCACCTTACATACAGAAATGAACTGAAAAGAATCAAATGCCTAAATGTAAGAGCTAAAACTACAGAAACTTTAGGAGAAAAATTTCAAGACCACAAGTTAAAGAATTCGTAAGTATTAACTTTTGGTCATGATAATGAAGTAACTAATACAGGCTACATAGGAGGAGAAAGAAGTGATTTAGATCAGGGTTCTGAAGGCACAAAGTTCAAATGGCATAGCCCAGGCTCAGAAAGAGCCACCCCTTGGCTGCATAACCTCATGGCATTGACAGCAGAGGTAGGAGCACAGACTGCAGTGTGTGAGTACATCTCAGAGTCAGAAGCAGGCAGAGCTCAGTGGGGTCGGACTTGCTTCTGTAATAACCATCCTCGTGGAAAACTGAGGAGATTGCCTGAGAACCAGCTTCCAAGAGTGTGCCCCACTGGCCTACGGACCTCTCACTAAGCACTGTCTTAGTGCTGTACTGCCGCTCTGAGGACCAGGTGTTCCATCCCATCCACCTTCGGCGGGGCACAGACACCCAAACCTTAACAGCAGAGTACTAAAAGCACAGTCTGTAAAAGAAAAACTTGGTAAATTAGGCATTTTCAAAATTGTATGCTCCAAAAACTACCAATAATATGATGAAAAGGCAAGCCACGGACTGGGGAAGAGATACATAAATCACATATCAGATAAAGAGCTTGTATCCATTCTATACAACAATATATGCAATTCCATGAGAAGACAGGCAGTCTAAATAAAAAATGGGCATAAGCTTTAGGAAGGAGATATACGAATGGCTAAACTGCACATACGAAGAAGCCCTGTAATACTGATGTAACATTTCATACCCACTAAAATGGCTATAACCCTAACCCTAACTCTGATTAGTCCATTGATAGGAATTAGCATGGTTCTGGGTGGCACCACCTAAAAGGCTGTTAGCCTGGGTGGAATATGCAGGGACAGAAAGAAAGCAAGCTTGCGGCTTCTGTCTTCTGCCTGCTTGCCATGGACTACTTCTCCTCTGGTTCCTCCCTGCCTTGGAGCTGGCTGACTCTGGACTGAAGCCTCTACAGATTGTCACCCGAAATAAACCTTTCCTCCTTTAAAAAAATAAAATCAAGTGGCCATATCCCAAAGGTCTAAGAATAACTACTAGGGAGGATGTGGAGAAAGGGAGATTAACTATGAGCAGATACGAGAGATCTTACTGGGGTGGTAAAAATGCTTTAAAATAAGAAATACTCACATACAAAGAATTAAAAAACATGTACCTGTCCAAATTCAAAGACCCAATCCAGAAATGGGCATCCGAGATGAATACACAATTCTCAGACAAAGAAATACAAATGGCAAATAAATACATGAGAAAATGTTCCACATCCTTAGTCATTCGAGAAATGCAAATAAAAACAACATCGAGATTTCATCTCACCCCAGTAAGAC
>PVLD010035780.1:0-11502 GCA_004027595.1 Dinomys branickii | reverse complement strand
ATAAACCCAGGAGTACAGTTATTATCACAGGGAAGATGACTGATTGAGTGGTAGGGCAATGGAGATGAGGGAGGAGAAAATTGAATGATCAAATGGGCCATCATCTGTGTAACTGAGTAACATGTGAAGGTAACATTATGTAGGACAGCATCCAGAGCTAATTCCCTTCTATGTTCTCTATAATTTGTATTTCCTCAATCGTCTTTGTATTAACAGAAGTGAAGATAACTTTATGTTATGCAGCATCCAGTGCTGATTCCCTACTATCTTCTCTATAATTTGGTATTTTCTTTGATGTTTGTGTGTTAACTGGTGTGAAGATGACATTGTGTAATACAGCATCCAGTGCTAATTCCCTGCTATGTTCTGTATGATTTTATATTTTCTATATTGTTTATGGCTTGTTCTGGTTCGTATGTCTCCATTCTTTTGTCTTTAAAATAAATAAATAAATAAATAAATAAATAAATAAATAAATAAATAAGAAAATAATAAAATAAAATGAAAAGTAAAAAAATTAAAATTCTCATTAGTCATTTTTATGGTTTAGATCTAAAGTGTCCCCCCAAAAGTCTTGTGTTTGGAAGGCAATTGCATCATTGGGTGCCATACTTATCTGTGGATTCATCCACTGATGAGTTTAGTGACTGAATGTGCTGTTAGGAGGTGGGGTTTGTCTGGAAGTGGGACACTGGTGAGTACAACCTGGATGGCTGCATTCTTTTCCTCAGTTCCACCTTTCTTTCTCTACTTCCTCGTCCCCACAGGTTGAGCAGTTGTCCTTTGCCAAGCCCTTCCACCATGTCATTTCTGTCTTGGAGCCAGCTGACCATGGGCTGAAACCATCAGCCAAAGTAAACCTCCACTTTAAGTTGGAGATGTCTTGTATTTTGTCCCACTGACAGAAACCTAACTGATACACTCATGTTTACACCTTTAGTAATTGTTCCACAATTGTTCGGCAGGCTGATCTGGTTTTTAGCCTTTTGGCCATTTCTTTTAATTCTTACAAGTTTCTATCATGATATCCTCAAACTTAGAGACTCTTCCTTCAGCTATATCTGGTCTAATTGTGAGCCCATAAAAAGTCTTCATTTCTATTACCATGCTTTTGATCTCTAGTCCTTCTGTTGTATTCTTTCTTAGCATTTTCATTTCTCTTTCTATATTATCCATCCATTCTTGCACATAGTACACTTTTTCCATCAAAGTCTCTAATGTATGAATTACGTTTTTAAAAAATTTCTGGTTTTGTAATTCCAAAATTCTCCCTTTTCTGAATTTGGCTCAGATGCTTGTTCAGTCTCTTTAAATAGTGTTTTCTGCTATTTAGCATTTCTTATAATTTCCTATTGGTAGCTGAAAAATGTACTGGATATAAAGAAATACTGTAACAGTGTCTTAGGTAATATGATAATAAAGTAGGGGGTGGAATTAGGAGTAAAACACAGCAAACCATTTTGGATTTGGGATACATGCATTTTAACCCCAGGTTAATTAGCTATGTGACCTTAGAGGGGGAATCCCCTGTGATAGCTAAAATTATGAAAAAATTTCTCAAGATTGGCATTCCCTGGTTATTTGACCCCACTGTAACCTATGTACATGTGTGAAAGAATTTTGCAGATATAACTAAGGTTGCCATGGTAATCAGATGACCTTACAATAAACAGATGATCCTGGTTTATTTAGGTTGCGCCCAATGTAATCATATTGACCTTTAAACACAGAAGAGAAAAACAGACTAATCAGGGATGACAGATATAAGAAAAAAGAAAATCAGAGGATAGATGAGGTCAAAGGGGAGGTCAAAGAGATCCAGCGTGGGAGAAGAACTTCATTCACTGTTGTTGGTTTGAAGATAGATGAAAAGTCTCTAGAACTTTCTAGATGTGGAGAAGAGTTTTCAGCTGACATTTAGCAAAGAAATTGAAATCTGTGTCCTACGTCCCGAAGGAATAGAATTCTGCCGATGTCTCACATGAACTTGAGGATAGATTTATCTCCATATTCTACAAAAAAGAACGCCTTGATTTTGGCCTTCTGTAGAGAACTATGTGATCATGCTATGTTCAGGCTTCTGATCTACACAATTTTGAGTGAAAAAAAGTGCAATGTTTGAAGTCACTAAGTCTACCTCCTTATTTGTAAAATGGGATTAAGAAGAGATTTTAAACATTCTTGTGAGGATTAGGGAGAATTTATGTGATGTTACCTTAATGCAGTGGCTGACACATTTTAAGCTGTTGATAAATGATAGATAATTTTATCATCTTCTGTTTTAGCTCCTATCTTAACCTGTTGATTCCAAATTGTTGTCTCAGTTCAGACCTTTCATTTGAAGTCTATTTATCATGGCCCCAAAGGGAGAGAGAGCAAAAATGGTTAATACATTTTGTAGTGTTATTTTCAAAGTAGTTGCTCAGATTATAAAATACAGGCATAGAAAATTGGTCAAATAATGTAATCACAAATCTTCACAATGAACTAATATAAATTAGTAATATAGCTATCTTATCTATCTTATGTGTATATATATTTTTTTTTCTTTTTCCTTTTTCAAAATTCTTTCTAAATCTGTTTCTCTTTCCTTTTGAATAGTTTTTTCCCATTTCATGGTATCTATTGTACATTTTGAATCTTATTTTTTTTTCAGATTCTTATACTAGGGAGACAATACAGTGTTTACAAATATGAGTCTGATCTATTTCACTTACGAGTATGGCCTCAAGTTGCATCCATTTATCTATGAAAATCTCAAGTTTATCCTTCTTTACAGCTGAGTAGTACTCCATTGTATAAAAGTAGCATATCTTTTTATCCATTCTTTGGTTGATAGGAATTTGGGTTGTTTTCAAGATTTAGCTATTACAAATTGTGCTACTATAAACATGGGTGCACATATATTGCTGTAGTGTGATGTTTATATTCTTCTGGGAAAATACTCAGAAGGGGAATAGCTGGGTCGAATGGGACCCCCTAACCCTAGTTTTTTCAGGATCTCCATAGCAATTTCCACAGTGGTTGCACCAGTCTACACTCTCACCGCCAGTGGAGAAAAGACTCCTTTTTCCACATAACTCTGTCAACATTGGTTGATTTCTTAAGGATAAAAAATTCTTCCTGGGGTGAAATGGAATCTCAGTGTTGTTTTAATTTACATTTCTTGAATGACCAATGATATTGAACTTATTTATTTATTTGTTTGCTATTTTTATTTTTTCATCTGAGAAGTTTGTATTCAGTTCAGAAGGCCATTTATGGATTGGGACTTTGAATTTGTGAAGTCTGTTTTTTTCAATTCTTTATATGTTCTGGATAGAAGTCCTTTGTCTGAGGGACAATTGGCTAAAATTATTTTTCCTACTCTGCAGGTTGTCTTTTTACTCTGTTGGTGATTTCTTTCGATGTGCAAGAAATTTTTTTGAAAGATGTGATCCTAGTTGGTGATTCTTTGAAGAATTTTTCATGCAGTTTGTGTTTTGCTCATCAACTCTCTGCCTACACCCTCGTCTTCAAGATTTCTATCTACTTTCACTTTCAGTAGATTTAGTGTTTCTGTTTTAATATTTAGATCCTTGTTCCATTTTGACTTTAGTTTAGTGCATGGTGATAGACATAGGCCTAGTTTAAGTCTTCAGTACGTAGAGAGCCAGTTTTTCCAGCACCATTTATTAAAGAGTCTATATTTCTTCCAGTGAACATGTTTGGCCCCGTTGTCAAAAATAAGGTGGTGAATGTGTTGTAGTTGTGTCTGCATCTTTTAATCTGTTCCGCTGATCCTCAGGTCTGTTTTCTTGCCAGTACCATGTTGATTTTATCACAGTAGTTTTGTAGTATAATTTCAAGTTAGGAATTGTGATATTTCCTACGTTGTCTTTGTTGCCCAGGATTGCCTTTGCTATTCTAGGCCTCTCTGGTTCAAAGTGAATTTCAGGAATGTTTTCTCTAGTTCTATGAGGTATGCTGATGGTATTTTGATCAGAATTGCATTAAATTGCGTAACAATTTTGGGAGTATGGTCATTTTCATTATGTTGATGCTTCCTATCCATGAGCAAGGGATGGTTTCCATTTTCTGATACCCTCTTCAATCTCCTTTTTCAGAATACTGTAATTTTCAGTGTATAAGTATTTTACTTCCTTAGGTTGATTCTTAAGTATTTCATTTTTTGGATGCTATTGTGAAGGGTGAGGTTTCCCTAAATTATCTCTCAGTGAGTTTGTTTTTGTGTACATGAATGCTATTGATTTATGAGTATTGATGTAGCTCAGGGTGAGGGTTCTAGGTTCAATCCCCAATAGTACAAAAAAGTTGTTAAATTAATACTTTAATTAAAGATGCTGCTAAGCAGTTTATTGTTCTCCCTGTGACCTACTGCTAGATAATGAATTGCCAACAGGTGAAGGCCCCTCCTGGAAAACTTCAGAACCTCTGCTCCAAATGCTATGGGATTTACAATTTTTTTTCCTGGAAGTTCCAATAGTTTATTTGGGCTGCTATAACAGAATGCAATAAACTGGGTGGTTTATAAACCATGGATTTATCTCTTACAGCTGTGGCGGCTAATAAGTCATAGGTCAAAGCACCAGAAGGTTTGATTCCTGGTGAAGGCCCATTTCCTGGTTCATGGGTAGCACGTTCTCATTGTGTCTTCACATGGCAGAAGGGGCAAGGAGTCTTTTATGAGGACATTCGTCCCACTCGTGAGAGTTCTGTCCTCGAGGTCCAATCACCTCCCACCACCTTCAAATAGTATCAATGTTAAGATTTTTTTTTTTTGTCCTTTTGGGACAGGGTATCGCTATGCAGTTCAGGTTGGCCTTGAGCTCACTTTGTAGCCCTGGCTGCCCTCGAACTTGCATTGATCCTTCTGCCTCAGCCTCCCAAATGCTGAAGGTTAGGACTATGAATATATATGAACCTAGAAGGGGCAGAAACATTCAGTCCATAGCAGGATCTCACACTTATTCTCCCTGAACCTGTCATGTGTAGCTGTTGAATCTGTATTCTTCTGATTCTCAAGACCCTGACCCTGACCTAAGACCCTGATGTCCTGAAAAACTACTGCTGTTAAGTCCCCTGGAGCCCAAGGTCAATCCTGAGAATTTAAAAGGTCAGCAAAATCAGGGCCAGCAAGTTTCAGACTCAAAGCACCCTTTTCTTTGTCAGGATCCTCACTGATCTTACTTTCTTGACCTATTGAATGCTTAGAGCTTGGGGAAGCCAGCTCAGGCCTTTTTCTTTGGCTAGAAGAGGAACGTAAAGCATTGTCTTCTGAGGCTGATTATTACACCCTTATTTCCTAACACCCTGTGTTTACAGTCTTGAAAAGAAGTTTTTCATTAAACAAATGTGTCTAAGTAATGACTTGTTCCGTTAGTCTTAGTTTCTTTTGATGCTTCATGAAAACAAAACCCAGGTATGTTGCGTCCCCTACCATATCCCAGGGCCAACACAGTACATGAGCAGATGAATACACGTGGAATCAGTGAACATGTGGATTAATAAAAATAATTATATGAGTATTTATTTTATTATATTTATTTTTGAGAGCAAGAGAGATAAAGAGTCTCACTGTGTAGTTCAAGGTGGCCCAGACTCACTTATGTAGCCCGGGCTGACCTCAAACTCATGGTGGTCCTCCTGCCTCAGCCTCTCAAGTGCCTGGATTACAGGTGTGCACCACCATATTCAGACTCATTACAGTTTTTTTTTTTAATAGAAACATTGACATTGGGTGAATGGTTCCAAACCCAATTTTATTTTATTTTATTTTATTTTTTGCGGTACTGGGGATCGAACTCAGGACCCTGCGCTTGCTAGGCAAGCGCTTATTCCACTGAGCTATATCCCCAGCCCCTCATTACAGTTTTGATGAGTGTTTCAGTGAAACTTTAGGGTACAATGAGAATATGAAAAGAGAGTTGGCCTGGGTATTTCATTTTTATGGTTTTTTTTTTGTCAGTACTGGGGACAGAACCCAAGGCTTTACTCAGGCTCACCACTTGCTCTATCATTGAGCCACACCCTAGCTTTTTGAGTGAGAAGGCAGTCATTGAAGACTGCTTTAACATATTTACAGGCTTTATAGAAGTGAAGATATTTCAGTGCATATACTGCATAAAAACTTGGTGTGGATAGAAGGGAGTGCTTGCAGTGGTATTTGACAACTGTGGAGGAGTAGAATGCCCAAGGGGGCCCAAGTAGCACTATGAATATAGTTATCACACCATGTACTACAAAATGTGTAGGACTTGACTTGAGGACTGACTGCAGCGCCTCTCATTAATTAATCATAATGTGCTCAGCTTGGATCTTAGGTGTCTTCGTTACTTTTCTCTCATTGCTGAGACAAAATACCCAACGCCCAAAACTAAGGAAGGAAAGATTTATTTAGCTTATAGTTTGTGGAGGTTTCAGTCTGTAATCAGCTGGCTCCAAGGCAGGGTAGCACATGGCACAGGGGCAACACTTTAAGGCTGCACAAGACAGTAAAAGCAGCAAGAGCAAAAACAGGGGGGAGGACTAGTCTGTTTCCCTCCTTTATATTGTAAGCAGTCTACTCCCACCCAGGGGGCTGTAGTACTCACACCATCTCCATGCCCTCCTCACTTAGTTAACCTTCTAAACTAAACTTCTCAAATTGACACAGTGAACAATATCCTAGAGCTGTAAGGGGATGTTTTTTTCATCCCAGGGCATAGAAATGCTGAGTCACTTAGCCAAGCCTCTAGACTCCTCAAGTTGACACAGTGTATCAACCATAACATTAGGTATTTGTACATTTTCCTTTTCTGCTATCAGCATTCATTTTCACGCCCAGATAAATATGTCTTCCAATCTGTTTTTTCTTTTTTTACTTTTTTTGGTTAAGGTGCCGCATTTTGTACTATCAAGAGAAATTACAGAGCTTTCTGTATATGGCTATTTGCAAGGTAATTGGGTAAGTAGGATGTTACTGTATTTTATTTTACACTAAATTGTGTTTATATGTTTTCCTACTCTTTAATCTTTTGATTAAACAACCTTGACCTATATTGAGTATTATGGGTTCTGCGCTGTTGTTTGGGTTAATTTCACTTCTCACTCAATCTGCAGAAAGTACAGACACTAGAAAAACTGACATCAAAGGAAATAATTGTAACTGAGGGTGCAACCAGGCTTCCTTAATGCATCATACAGTTCAATCTTGAGGCAATTTCGAACTGATAAAGACTGAAGTATGCAGTGTTTATCCATTTTCAAATCAGCAACATCCATCTTGTGGCTCTGGCTGGTGAGAAAAAACATTTCAAAGTATCTCAGTCTCTGTCCCTCTCATTCATTCCAGCAAACTTCTAGTGACTGTCCCCAGCCTCTCCTAACACCTACTTTTTTCTGATTTTTCCCTATCTCAGGTACAAATATACATGGGAGATTGAATGGACAACAAAAATAGAAGAGAAAAAGTTTTTAAAGTACTTTTGGGCTGGAAGTGTGGTTCAGTAGTGCCTAGTATGTGTGAGACTCTGTGTTCCATCTCCAGCATCAAACATAAAAAATTCATTCAGCCCTCATCACCTAAAAGGGCTAAAAATGACATTGTCATAGAAGATCATCAAAATAATTGGCCAAGTTATATAGGTAAGGCACCAGCATTTTATATATAGTAGCTTCCACCTCTAACAGTCTCTGATTTTCGTCTAGAATATTAAATATAGGTTTGGCCAGGATAAACTTGGCATGCCCAAGAATGTCAAAGAGGAGCCCATGAAAAGGAGGTGGTGTGTTAGACCTTGGGTTTGAAGACAACAGGTATAGGTAGGGTGAGAGTGGAAATCAAGGCTGTCTGTGTGTTCACACACTTTCTCCTCTGGAAATTGCTGCTGTTTCCCACAAAGGAACAGACTTCTGTGGGTCAGGTCCCTAGCAATGACATATCTGGGTATATTGCCTCTATTCAGTGAATAGCATTCTTTTATTTTCAGAGAAGAAAGTGGTAGCCTCATGGCAGGAGAAAACAGTTTTTTATTTATATTCCCTGTGTTGTCTAAACAATTACCAAGCACCATATTCACCCGAATGAACCTTACCAATAAAAAGCACTCCTGGTTAGCCCTTTCCTTTCTTTAAAATCCAATGGCCAATGACTCCATTTTCATTTAACCTTCATTTGATGTTTTACAAAAACAGTAGAATTTTCTAGTAGAGGGAAACCACATGAAAAGATTTTCATGTGGGTATGTAGGACTTCCTTGCTTACGGAGAAGAGGATTTGCCTTTGATTTGTGAACATGTTCCTTTCTGAATTTGCACACAAGATTTCCTTTTATTGACAAAGTGATGTTAAAATTGGGTTCCCCAGGTAATTAAATGTGACTTTTTTTTAAACTATGATGCTTATAGAATTCTGATTCCAGACTGGGGCCTTTCAACAGCAAGGTGGAGATTTTCTAAAAAAAAATTTGTAGCTGTAAGTTAATTTTAATGAATTTTTCTTCTCCGTTTTCCCTGACTTTAAGTAACTTTAGGTTTGCTGATTATTATACCCATGTGCAGCTCACCTCTACTGAATTCATGACCCTCTTAGTCTTCCTCATCTCTGTTTTTCCTTCTTGTGGCCCCAAAAACGTAACCTGGCTAAGAAATTGAGTTCCAAGTAGAAGGGGAGCAATACACGAAAGTGAACTGCTGAACATTTGCTTGTTCACTCTTGATTTATAGTCTTAAAAAACTCTAGCTTTTTAAAAAAGCAAATCTGGAAATGCTGTTGAAGATAGGTTTTGGCATTAGCACACTCTTCTAAGGTGGTGTTTGCAATGACTTCAGGCCTTTAAAATGTGGCTCTTATGATAGCACTCACATATGCCTTAGGTCCCTTGAAGGAAGCGTTTTCTGATATTCAATAAACAATACACGCTTTCTCCATCCTCCCATCTCCAGACACTTTTTGGTCAGCACAGTGTTTACCAAAATGGCTTTCAAGAAGGGCTGAGTAGCTGGATTGTTGAAAGGAGAAAGACAATTAGTATGTGTGTACAAGTGTGTGGTTTTTAAAAAATTTTTATTTTAGGAATGCATTAGTGAACTAGACAGCTGCAGGGAAGCACAGACAGTTGCTCCTTTAATTCTGCCGTTTATTAGAGTGTGTGAAGGTTAATTTGCCAGTTGTTATAAAGTAGGCTAAGCGATTCTGGTTGTCAGCTTGGATAACTTACTTTCCCATGTCTTTCTGGTTTTCCAATTGTCATTTAGGCAACTCTGCCAAGTAGTAAGAAAAGAAAAGAAGACTAAACAAATTAAAATGAAGGAATAATTTTGTGCAAATCTTATTACAGCCACAAAGGAATCCATTTTATGTGAGTGAGTTTTTGCACAGGATCTGGGGTGACCACAACTGTATAAATATCAGGAATGGTGATATAGTAGTAAACTATTAATCATAACCATCTTTTTTATTTTAAAAGTACCAGCTAGGTGGAGATTATTTTCAAATAATGACTCTTAGAGGAAAGGCAAAGGGCGCTGATAGACACTGAGTTACTGCTTCATGCTAAGTACAGGACTAGATGCTTAGCACACTTAAACTGATTGGAAGCTTACAGCAATGCTGTGAATAGTTATGATTAGTTTCATTTTAAGAACTTGTAGATAGAGCCTCACAGAGGTCAAGTATCTTAACATCACAGAGCTAAGAAGCAACAGAATCAAGGTGCAAATTGACACCTGTCTGTATATAGTTAATCTTCTAAATGTTTTGACAACATAGCTCGTGTGCCATTACATAGCATTTACCACATCATTATTTTAAGGATTTTTTTCTATTAAATTTCCAAAACAAATACAAGATAGAAATTATATATGTCAGGTCTCAATTTCATAAAGTGGCTAACATGATGATGGCCAGCAAATCAAAGTGTGTATCAGTTGACACTTTTGTGTATAATTTTGCTGATTCAATGACTTCTATCTTCACTAAGGGCTTCTTAGTGTATAAAAATGTCCCCATTTTTCACACCAGTCAGTAACTGCAAGAGTAAGAGTAATGTTTCTCATAGGACCTGAGTGTTTGATTATGCCTTTGTATATGTAAAAGGTATAATAAAAAACTACAGTGAATGTTTAAAATTTTTTTAAAATTTATTGTAGTAAAAGACACATTGCCATAAATCCCCCTCAATACTCCCCCTTACTTGGAGCACACTTACTGTTCTCACAGCTTTCTGAAGCAGTTCTGGAAGTCCTCTTTCCTGAGTGTCTTTGTGCTGTTCTGGCTGCTTTAGTGTTCTGAATCAATTCAAAATATTTACCTTTCAAGGGATGCAATGGGCTGGGGGGGAAAGGGGTCGTAAGAAGAATTAACATGTGTTTATGTACATGTACCACCTCCCCACACTGAATGTAATCATTATGTACTGCAAACATGCACTAATAAAAATTAAAATTTGAAAGAAAAGTTTACCTTTCGCCCTCATTTTGACTCTAGGGAAGAGCCACAAGTACCATGGTGGAAAATCTGGGAATAAAGTAGACGAGAACATACTATGCTTCTTTTATGAGCCTGTCTTTTCATTGGGTGGCATTTAGAAGCAGCATTCACCATAATTTTGATCACAACTCATGAAATTGTTGAAAGCAGACTTTCAGAACTTCTTCAAAAAGTGGCAAAAATGATAGGACAAGTGTGTCTGAAGCAAGGGAGAATATGTTTTTTGGGGGTGGTTCATGGCAATGTGTCTTTTACTGCAATAATTTTTAATTAAACATTCACCATATAGTTTGAGCACACCTTGTATGTGTAAACACAAAATATTGCTGTATAGTGATTATTATTTTTTCATCCTCACAGGCTATGTTATCTAAATAGCATACAGAAAACTAAAGATGTAAGGTAGTTCCTTCCTTTACTAGTTGTATGACTGAAATTACTTAATATTATTACCTTCAATTTCCTCATCTATAAAATGGAAATAATATTTTTACTTACTTCATAAGTTTTGACAATAATGGCATAGAGAGGGCCAAGTTGCTAGCAAAGTAGTCAGTAGATAGTAAACACTAAAGATGAGCTGCTGGTATTTTCACCTTCAACCACTAGAAAGCAGTGTCAACATTTTTAAAAATCTAGACTTTTAAATAGGCATGGTGGGGGGACTTCCAGGAAGATGGCGACCAGGTAGGCAGCAGAGAGGGAACCTCCCAGAGAAATGCCACCCAGACAATGGACTATAGCAATATGAGAAGGACAGAAAGGAGAGAGGTGTGTACCCTGAACCCAGGAAGGATCTGAAATGGAAACTGAAGCCCTCAGAAAGACCAAGCAAAACCTCTGCTGGAGGAAAGGATCAGAGGGCCACCATGCACAGCTGGAGGGAGAGGAGAAGGAGAAGGAGGACGCTACCACTCTAAACACACCTTTGGCCCAAGCCCTCGTTCTGGCACTCGCAGCTTCAGCTTCAGAGACCCATGCTCATGGAACCCTCCAGACTCAGTCAGGGGAGAGCAGAGTTCCAAAAGCTG
>PVLD010035779.1:0-11502 GCA_004027595.1 Dinomys branickii | reverse complement strand
GATTCCTGTCTTAGTTATTTTTGTGTGTATTCTATAGATATTTTCATTGTGGTTACCATTAATCATATAATATATCTTAAGGTAATAATATTCTGTTTTTCATTTTATTAGTACATGCTTGCGATTCATGCTGTTTGTAGTCATCTTGGGCAGTGGCTACATGCGCATATTAGAGCTTGTTTCTCTTTTTAAGCCCCTTCCTCTTTCCTCCCCCACCCTACTCCTTCTCCTGTTCCCCACGCCCTTCTTTCATACTTGTTGATATTGTTTGTCTTAGCTCGTGTTATGGCATATAATGTTTTTTTTTCTGGGACCGGGGATCGAACTCAGGGCCTTAGTGCTTAGTGGCAAGCACTTAGCCCACTGAGCTGTACCTCCAGCCCGTGGCATATAATGTTTACATTAATTGGAGAGGTTAAGTTCCTGTATATGACACATATTTATTGCTCTCATTTCCCTTTTCCCTCCTCCTCACTCCTTGCTGTTTGTCCCTTGGACCACTTCCTTATTGCAAGAGATCTGTGCCCCTGTCCCTATCTATCCATCCTTAATAATTTTCTTTGTACTTTGCCTCTCTCAGATGAGAGATACCAAAGCTTGTCTGTCTGTTTTATTTCATTCAATATTATATTTTCCTACAAATGTCTCAAATGTGTCATTCTTTACAGCTAAGTAATATTCCATTATATATAGATACAACATTTTCTTTATTCAATTGCCTTTTGATGGATATACAGGCTGCTTCTAGGATTTAGTTATTATGAGTTGTGCTGCTATAAACATTGGTATGCACGGATCACTGTAGTATGATAACTTAAACTCTTTGGGGAAGATACCTAGCAAGAGGGCAGCAGAGTCTTATGAATTTCTAATTTCAGTTCTTAAATCTCCATACTGATTTCCATAATGGTTGTACTAGTTTGAATTCCCATCAACAATGCAGGAGGGCTCCTTTTTCACCACAGCCTCACCAGTATTGTTATTTCAATTCCTAATGATTGCCATTTTTTCTGGAGTAAGATAGAATCTTAGCATTGTTTTAATTTGAATTTCTCTAATGGACAGAGGTTGAAGATTTTCTGATATATTTGTTGATCATTTGTATTTCTTCCTCTGTGAAGTATCTATTTATTTCTCCTGCCCATTTCTTTAGTGGGTCTTTAATTTTAGGTAGTTGATTTTTTTTTTGCATATTCTAGACAGCAGTCCTCTCTCTGAGGAGTGGCTGGAAAAAACTTTTTCTCATTCTGTAAGTTGTCACTTCATTCTACTGATTGATTCTTTTGACGTACATAAGAGTTTTAGTATGATATAATCCCATTTGTTGACTCTTACTGATATTTCTTGTGTGATGGAGGTTCTGTTTATAGAAGCCTTTCCCACACCTATGTCTTCAGGTGAATAACATTCTATTTTAGATTGTTAACTTCAATCATATACAAAAATTTTCCTTCTTTAGTCTCACCCTCATTCTACATTACTAATGCCACAAATTACTATTTTGTATGTTGTAAAATCATTATCACAGGCTTATAGTTTTTTCACTTAAGTTATATGCACCTAAAGTGTGTTCTGTCTAGCATCTTCCTTTGCTTTGTTTTGTTATATTTTTCTGCAACAAAGGTTTGGACCAAGTAAAAATAGGATAATAAAAATTCTGGACAAAATAGAGCAGGCTACCATGAGAAATACAATAGCAAAAACCTCATTGTCAGCTGTGCTTTTTGTATGGCCCACTTGTTGGGCTAATGTCAGGTCTAGGCCATCCTATTAAAAACCAGTGGAGCTCTTGTGAGCAGTCCACCTGCAGGGATTTGGAAACTATTCTGCATGTGTGTTTTGGGATTTTGTAATTAACAGGCCATGCCTTACTTCCCTAGCCAGGTTTGCCATGCTCCAATCTCCTGTTTCATTTCTCTTGAGAGAGACATATACTCATAATTATTTATGGGATGCTATGGGAATGGTGGTCTCCATTTTCATGTAGCTACTTCCTGCTGAAAGGAGCTGTAGGCCCTACGTACTGGGGATTATGTGCACTCTAACTACCTTGCAATATTGTAGTTTACTGGCTGGGTTGAAGAAAAAAACCTGTCAGAAGACAGTGAGAAAAGTGTTAGTGACTCTTGATCTGCCTCTTTAATGGTAGAAAGCTTTGTCAACTTTACTATTAGGTTGAGGATATATAGCCCCAAGCATGAGAAGGAGCAGGCAAGACTTCCACACTTCCTATGGAGGAGAAATTATAGCAAAGAGGGATGACATATAAATTATTGAGAGCCTGAAAGCCTTGGCCTTAGCAAGATCCCATTTACTTATCTGTATTTGATGCAGTACTGAAGTTTGCTTTTTGAAGAGGAACCTTAGATTTTCCAGAGGTTCACAAGAGTAGCTTTCTTCTAGTCTTTGAAAATTCAAGAGACCACCTCCCAGGACTTTTTGTAGCTTTCTACTGAATCCCTTGAAGAGGGACTATTTTAATGGTTCCTCAGGCAGTGAGAATAAGGCTACGGTATTGAGGAGATGTAAGGCCGCCCTTACCAGATTTGATTTCCCAAAGACATTAGATGTGTCTTTTGGGGGTCCTTATAATGAATGATAGTAACCTGTTTGGGCAGATAGACCACCTCTAAGAATTGTAGAATTTTCTGTTTTTATAGATTATTGCTTCTTAGTTAGCAATCTCCTTTTTTCAGACTACTGCTTTGGAATGTATCACCAGAAAGACATATCTGAAGTCTGTATAGATAGTTAGCTTTTTTTGCTTTTTCCTATTATCAATGCCCAAGTAAGAAGCAGAGGCCTTGGGGAAAGAGATTTGACCCCAGTAATGTGTTGCAAACTGACAATTGAATAACCTGCTTTTTGATATCCTTCTTAGATGAAGCTACCTCCATCAGTGAACCACACCTCAGGGTTTTGGAAGGGGAGGTCACTGATGACCTGTCTGCTTGCATAGGTCTGGGAAGTGACCTTTTCACAAGAGTGGAATTCAAGTCTTTATGGTAACCTCATGATTGTCTAGAAATTTGGCTTGGCATAACCCTGACAGGTAAAATCTGCTTTCACCTTTTCCAGAATTGGAGAATTTCCCCCAATTTTTCTAGTAAATCCCTTCCTAGTAAGGTGGTAGAAGACTGTGGGACAACTAAAAACTCATGGTTGCTTATTTGGCCTTCAAAGTGACATGTTAGAGCAGGAGTAAAAAAGCTCAGACTAAGAGTTTCCTTAACCCCAATTATGGCTATAGATCTAGGGAAGGGCTTTCCAGAGAAGGAAGTTAAAACATAAACCAAAGGAATTGAAATTACTTGCCCATGACATACAAGGTCACCCATAATTTCTTGCAGGATATGAAGATGTGCATGGATAGGGACATTTCAGATTACCCAGGTACCTGTCAGCTCTATCAGAGAAAGAGGTGAGGTTTTTGGCTGGACTAGCCCCTCTCTGGGAGGAGGGACAGTCAATTCTCTAGTGCTATGAGTCAGGCGCATCAGTCACCTGACACAAAGAGCAGTGTCCTGACAGTGTTTTGATACAGTCACATGCCCGGGAGCCAGTTTTCTTACATACCTTGATCGACTCTGGGTTTCCCTTTGGACAATTTAGGGATGCTTAAAGCATTGCCAATTGCAACAGCCATAATTTTGGTCTGTTCTTTTTTCTCAATCCTTCTTCTTTTATCCTTATCTAAATCCTGATTGTTGAACACAGTAAAGGCTGTATCCAGCAATTCGGTCAGAGAGTCCTGAGGCCCCATCTGCAAACCTACCAGGGTCTTTTGAAAATACTGGGTGCTTTGGGGTCCTAGCCTCTGGTAGAAACAGGTATAAAAGATGTATATTCTTTTGAGACACTGGTATGTATCTGAGGACAGGATAATCAAAGATATTTTCCTCTGGAGTCTTCTTTTAAGTACTATGATTCTTGGGCCTTCACAAAGATAAAGAGCCATAAGAGCCTAAACATAAGGGATTTCACACCACTTTTCTTGCTTTTTGAAAAAAAAAAGATCTAATTGAAGAATTTACGTTGGCATTCTGTACCCATCTATTGCCATTCCCTACTTACTAGGCTCAAACAATATTGCAATAGTAAAGACAAGGGTGGAACTGCTGGGAATCCAATCAACTACATGTGGGGGGGGTCTCTGTAGAGAGAAGATTAGGTCTGGAGTGCTGAAGAAAGCACCCACTGCAAAAGGATGCAAAACCATTGAGTCGTTGGAGCATCTTGTGTGAGACTCAGTTGGATTACCGGGCATTTCTGGTGAATTGAGCAACATTGGTACCTTCTTACAGATATTCCTCGTTTAACAAATACATTCCATTCCCACAACTAGGTTGTTAAATAAGTGGGTCACTAAATGATGAATTGTATTTAGTATGTACATTACAATATTCAGAACAAAGAAATGGTGAAAGGAAACTCCAACTTGATGGCTCTGCTTCCATCTGCGTAACTGTTACATGCAGTACACGCAGTACCGCAATGCATAGCAGAACATAAAACTGCAGTTCTGTACTGTGGTGTTCAGTAAGCAATCAGTAAGCAAAATGTACAGTACTGTACAAAAAAGTACAAATACGATATTCTGTACAAAAAACACACTGAGCCTGTATAAGCAAGATGTGCACAACTGTACAAAAAAAGAGATGAGTCATAAGTCCAAAGTAGTCATTAAGCAGGTGGGTTGTTGAATGAGGAATATTTGTATTTTTCTTCCTTAGAACCCTCCATACCTGTGGCCCACCATGACTCATTATAGTTTAATGGCGAAGTTGCTGGAATCTGCAACAATGACCCACTGACTCCTTTGAGGGAAGGGTGGATTTGGCCCGGGGATTTCCCTAGAAACTCTCATAAGATCAGGGTGAAGCCTCCCATCCAGGGACTCTCTTAAGGTCAGGGTGATGCACCCTGCCTAGAGACTCCTTTCACCACTTGAGAAATAATAGCCCTAACATTTATCCTGATAATAACAATTTCTAAAAACTTTTTAAAAATTTAAGAACTAGAGAGGCTCTACTTGTGCATACTCAGAGGCACCTGAGTTGAGCATTATTGGCTGTTCCATTTCTAAAAGTACCTGAATGTCTGTTAGATGACTTAGTAATGATGCCCAGAGAAAGAAGGCCATCTAGGAAAAAAGCACAGATTAGACTTTGAGCGCAGACAAGAGTAAACTGGAACTCGCCAGGCGGGGACACTGCCGGGCCTTCCCCGGGGCCGCCTTTTGGATCGGGCGGAGCCTCCGTGGGAGGCCTGGCCGCGAAGAGGGCGCAGGCGGCGGGCGGGGACAGCGAGTGCGCGGGCGCGGAGAACCGGGCAGCAGCGACTCAGGCGGAGGCGGCGGCGCTCCGCCAGGAGAGGGAGGGCGCCAGCGGCCCCCCAGAAGCGCGGAGCGCGCGCGGATCCTGCCCGGAGGCCGGCCGGCCGCAACATAGCTCACGGCCCGGCGCGCTGATGCTGAAGTGCTTGGTGGTTGGTGACGGGGCGGTGGGCAGGACGTGCCTGCTCATGAGCTACGCCAACGGCGCCTTCCGGGAGGAGTACGGGCCCACCCGCTTCAACCACTACAGCGTCAGCGTCACCGTGGGGGGCAAGTGGTACCTCCTGGGACTCGGTGGCCCGGCAGGGCAGGAAGACTATGATGTATGAGACCGTTATCCTATCCAGTGACTGATGTCTTTCTATATGCTTCTCCGTGGTCAATGCAGCCTCATTTCAAATTGTGAAAGAGGAATGGGTACTGGAACTTAAGGAATATGCACCAAATGTACCCTTTTTATTAATAGAAACTCAGATTGATTTCCGAGATGACTCCACAACTTTAGCAAGACTGAATGATACGGAAGAAAAACCTGTATGTGTGGAGCAAGGACAGAAACTAGCTAAAAGATAGGCGCATGCTGCTCTGTGGAATATTCAGCTTTAACCCAGAAGGGATTGAAGAGTGTTTTTGATGAGGCGATCATAGCCATTTTAACTCCAAAGAAACATACAGTTAACAAAAGAATAGGATCAAGATGTATAAACTGTTGTTTGATTACGTGAAAAACATCTTCAGTGGCCAAGAAAACTGTCCTTTTCTCTCAGAAAGCAAATAAAATGCTACAGCAATACCCAGGCCTCTTACAATGAAACATTTTAAAACTTGAAAGAAAACAAAATAAACCTGTCCTCAGAAGTCTATAAAGTTCATTAAGAATGTTCCTTAAATGTCTGATAAGCAGCAAACAGAATCTGAAGCTGCAATCCATTATAAATACTTTATTTCAATTACAAGGTACAGTCTCTCAGGGTTTTCAGAGTTTAAAAAGCTACAATCACACGTTGAAAGTACATTGAAAAACAACAGTGCTGTAAATGGAACTGCTTGGCTTTGACCATATACACTTCTGCACAGCCCTTATGGAATCTGCACAAAGCATTATCTTCTGCCTTTGCTCCAGTTAATTGTTCTTGTATGTAAGTTGCTTTCTATTCCAGTATATCCAGAGTGGTGAAATAACAAGGCCAGCCACGTAGCCAAAGGTTGCTCCAAGCATACAGGAGATGGGCTATACCTGAGGAGAGAATGTATGAGGTCAAAAGCGAACAAATGGTTATTATTACCTGAGTGCAAGTTCAATGTAACCTAAATATTTCTGTATTAAAGCTTAATGTGCTTTCTTAAAGAATGCCAAAAGTGTAATTAGGTCATAACTACATTTATCATCAACACTGAAAATGTACACATTTTAGTTAATGTGCATTAAATCTGTAACAAGTCTTCTGACAATTGTAGATTTAGTTTGATGCTCCCCAAATTGCATGAGATACATGCTAAAATTACAAATTAAAATTTAGGATCAGACTTTGCCATAACCATGGACTCAATTTAGCTCTGTGAACTAGCTAGTTAATTTTTTTAAATTCCCACATTGGCTGTGTACATCAAATGAAATGAAAAATGTGTATGCTGGCCAAAACACAAGAGAACTCTGACTTATGTTACAGAGTCAAAACCTAGAATCTAAGCACGTTGCATGGAATTTAACACAGAGTAACTGCTTCTGTAATAAAACTGCTGTTACCTTTCAGATGCAGACAATGCAACCATAGCAGAAGTTACAGAACCACAATTTATGTACACACTCAGAATGTAAATTCAAGAGAACACCACTGGCTTCCAAATACCTATTCTCTCCAGTTGTATTACATTTCACAATATTCCATTAAGCCAGAAATGTCGATTTAATTCACAAGCAGTGTGTATTTGTCCCTAGATGAGGTGAAAAGCTCTACTTAAAAGAAAATTGAAACAAATTTTTCATGTTCATCTGTAAAGTTTATGTGTTATACTGGAGCCATTTCTAATTACCTTCTGAGGAACAGACCTTAGAGGTGAACTTTTTTAATAACTGGTCCTGTTACCTAATTTACCTTCTTCATTTTGTCTGCTATGGATCTGCCATGTTCTAAATGCCGCACAACACGTAGTAGTGTTAGACAAAGTGTGAACCACCTAATGCAGTTTAGAGATGCATAATCTAATCCATAATTTCCCCCCAGCCTTCCTTACATTTCAACTTGTTGTTGTGTAAGTTATGATTTGTCTTTGGCAGGCTTCTGTTAATCTTTATGTTTTGTACTTACAGCTGTATGTATTGCACAGATTGGGTAATGGAACACTAAACATTTATACATGAAAATGGCCACCTTAAATGCTTATATCAGTCACAAATATATAGGATGTACTGTTTTTGTATGTGAGTTTGTAGAGATTTTTAAAAATATAAGCATCATCTTCCCCATTGAAGAGTGGAGAGTCTACTGGATAACTTGTCAAAAGCTTTCTCTCAGAACTGGACACTGGATACCTTCCTTCTCTTAAGAATGGTGGTTCACATTATCATGGCCTTATGCATGCTCAAAAAAATCTGTAACTTTCTCATTTAATTGTGGTGTATTTTTAGATAGAATTTAAGGAATTGCATAAATCAGTTAACACATTTTCTGAGTTGTCCAACACATGGTATAAAGGAATGAAGACAGTAAAGTATTATATACATTTCCTAGTTGCCTTTGGGAATTTGATGAGGATTTTCTTTTTCTAATTTACATCTTTGAAACCCTTCACACTTGGTTTACTAGTCAATGAAAATATAGTCGTGCTCTAAGAGATGGATGAGGAATCTGGAAACACAAACTGGTGTCAGCTGCTTCTTGACTGGGCCTGTTTTCTCACCCTAAAATTTGGAAGGTAGAAGAGATGATCTCCTGTGTCTCTCCCATTTATCCATTCTTAGTGTCTTCTTCCTTGTTCACAACAGTCACTGTTGGACACCACCTTCTCCCCATGGTAAGGGTCATGTACACAGACTTTCAGAACTCCAAGTGAAGAAGATTGTATCTTCTGAATCTGAGGTGCCTTAAGTACTCTACTGACCTTGATGGAGTTTGGAGTTTCCCATTGCTTATTCAGAGCTTTTTAATTGCTTTAGTTATTTCGTGTTTCTTTTGGCGAAATCCTTCCTGCCATTTAAACTAAAAACCAAAGATTTGTTTTCTATTCATAAGCAGATTGTAGAAAAATTGCCTTATTTTCAGATATGTTTTTTCATTAAAGGCTTAGGTTTTAATAGAAATTCAGATGAATCTATGAAATGACCCTTTCAAACTAGTGAACTATCTGAGAAATAAAATACACTTCAAAATACTTTATTGCTGTGAATTTTGCTAGTGAATGCAAGTATATTGCTTCTAATAAGGTCATGTATGAAAGAACTTAAAAGAGATTTGTAGTTAATCCATTTTTTATTATTTTTTATTTTAAAAGGAAAAGAATGAAAACATTAACAAACAGACGGCCATTTACAAAGTAGCACAAGCATACTACAAGCAATACTGAATTATAGACAAGGTGACAGGGAATTAACAGTGGTTGCTGTATTACATATTGATAACTTGAAAGTGCATACTCAGGAAAACAAATATAGACATGCAAGATTGATCAAATAATTAATCATTAATTGTTCCTTTCAATAAAGCAATATGTCAGTAGTACAACTATGTTAGCTATCTTGCATATACATATATACATAATTTGCCCCTTCTTTCTTTTCTCTTTTCCCTCATCCCAGTTACTCTTTACTTTTGAGCAATTTCCTTTCATTTCACAATGTTTATGATGCATCCTAATTTTTATTCACTCTTTCACGTTTTTACACTAGTGAGACAATACATTGCTTACACATGCAAGACTGATTTATTTCACTTATGAGTATGGGATCTAGTTGTGACCATTTATCTATAAAATCCTTGAGTTTACCTTTCTTTATAGCTGACTAATATTCCATTGTCTAAAAATGCCATAATTCTTTTATCCAGTCCTCAGTGGATGGACATATGGGTTGTTTCCACAAATTAGCAATTACAAATTGCACTGCTATAAACATGGGTGCACATATATCACTGTGATATGATGTTTTTAGATCTTCTGGGAAAATACCCAGAAGGGGAATAGCTGGGTGGAATGGGACCTCCAGACCTAGTTTGCTGAGGAATCTCCAAACCGATCTCCACAGTGGATTTGCCAGCCTGCATTCCCACCAGCAGTGGAGAAGAGTTCCTATTTCTCCACAGCCTCACCAGCACTTGTTATTGGTTGATTCTTAATGCTAGCCATGCTTACTGGGGTAAGATGAAATCTCAATGTTGTTTTAGTTTGCATTTGTTGAATGACTAATGATGTTGAACATTTTCTGATGTATTTATTTGCCATTTGTATTTCTTTATCTGAGAAGTGTGTATTCATCTCAGATGCCCATTTTTGGATTGGGTCTTTGAATTTGGGGAGGTTGATGTTTTAAAATTCTTTACATGTTCTAGATAGAAAATCTTTGTTCAAGGGACAGCCAGATAAATTTTTTTCCCAATTTTTGAGTTTTCTTTTTATTCTTCTGGTGATTTCTGTAGATGGGCAAAAACTTTTCAGTAAGATGAGGTCCCAGTTATTGATTCTTTGAAGTATTTCCCTGTGGTTTGGTTTTTGTTCATGAACTCTCTGCCTACCCTCATGTCTTCAAGATTTTTACCTACTTTCTCTTCTAGTGGATTTAGAATTTCTGTTTTAATATTGAGGTCTGTGATCCATTTTGACTTGAGTTTGGTGCATGGTGATAGACTTGGGTCTTCAGCATGTGGCAAGCCAAATTTTCCAGCACCATTTATTAAAGAGGCTATCTTTCTTCCAGTGAGTTTGTTTAGCCCCTTTGTCAAAAATTAGGTGGCTGAGTGTGTTGTGGCTTCTTTTTCCAGACTGTTCCATTGATTCTCAGGTCTGTTTTTTAGCCAGTATCAGATTGATTTTATCACAGCAGCTTTGTAGTATAGTTTCAGGTCAGGGATTGTGATTCAACCTGACTTGTCTTTGTTCTCAGGATTACTTTTGCTATGCTGGCTCTCTTCTGGTTCCAGATGAATTTAAGAAATGTTTTCTCTAGATCTGTGAGATATGTTAATGGTATTTTAATGGGAATTGCATTGAATCTATACAACAATTTTGGTAGGATGGCCATTTTCACAATGTTGTTTCTTCCTATTCATGAGCAAGGAATATTCTTCCATTTACTGAGGTCCTCTTTGATCTCTTTCTTCAGAGTATTGTAGTTTTCATTGAACTTTTGTTAGATTGTTTCCTAAATATTTCAAATTTTTGGATGCTATTATGAAAGGTATGGTTTCCTTAATTTCTCTCCCTGTCTGTTTGTTGTTTTTGTATAGGAATGCTATTGATTTTTGAGTATTAACTTTGTATCCAACTACACTACTGAATTTGTTGATTAATTCAAGGTGTCTTCTGGTGGAGTTTTTGGGGTCTTCCATGTAAAGTATCATGTCATCTGCAAATAGTAATAATTTCACTTCTTCCTTTCCTACCCTTATTCCTTTTACTTCTCTCTCTGGTCTAATTACTCTTGCTAATGCTTCCAGAACTATGTTGAATAGGTGTGGTGACAGTAGACATCCTTGTCCTGTTCCTGACTTTAAAGTGAAAGCTTTCAGTTTTTGTCCATTTAGTATGATGTTGGCTGTTGGTTTGTCACAGATGACTTTGATCAGACTGAAATAAAGATCATCTATTCCTATATTCTGTAGGGTTTTTATCTGTAATGCATGTTGGACTTTTTTGAAAGCTTTTTCTGCATCTATTGAGATGATTATGTGGTTTTTGTCTTTTTTTCTATTGATATGGTGTATTACATTAATTGATTTGTGAATATTGAACCATCCCTGCATTCCTGGAATGAATCCGACTTGGTCATGGTGTATTATTTTGTTTATGATCCATTTTTGTATATAGTGAATTAGTTCTAAAGTTCTTAAAAACAATTTTAGGGACTTCCTGAAATCTTATTTAATACTTGGCTAATTTATGTACTTATTTTATCTCTGTAGGTACATTTTAGATTACTCACATTGAAAAATATTTCCAGTAAGTAGAGCTTGAAT
>PVLD010035778.1:0-11504 GCA_004027595.1 Dinomys branickii | reverse complement strand
TCACTCTGATATATGTGCACCCATGTTTATAGCAGCACAATTTGTAATAGCTAAAATGTGGAAGCAACCCAAGTGCCCATCCACAGAAGACTGGATTAAAAAATTGTGGCATTTTTATATAATGGAATATTATTCAGCTATAAAGAAAGACAGTTTTGGAGACTTTGTAGGCAAGTGGTCAAAACTGGAGTCCATACTCGTAAGTGAAATAAATCAGCAATACATGTGCAGGCAACGTATTGTATCACTGGTGTAAGAACCCGAGCGTGGGAATATAAACTAAGAGACATGAAGGAAATCTGTTCAAAAACAAAGAACAGATGGGATGAAGGAAAGTAGAAAAGAAAAAGACAAAAATGTATGTAGGTATATATGAATATGCATATATGCAGGAGGGCTAACATGGTTCTACTATTGTATTATATCACTTAATGCTAAGCAATAATCGATGACGGGTTATTTGATCAATCTTGCATGTCTGTATGTGTTATCCTGAACACACACTTCGAAGATATCAATATGCAAAGCAGCAACTATTGGTGGTTTTGTTGTTGTTGTTGTTGTTGTTGTTGTTTGCCTGTTTTGTTTTTTGTCTTTGGATTTTTGGTTTTTGTGTTTTTTCTGTTGTTGAGAGGATTAATTGTCTGACTAAATTTGCATGTATGTATATGGGTTCATATATTTACACTTCGAAGATATCACTGGATAAAGCAATAACCACTCTTCAAACCATGTCACCTTGTCTATAGATTAGTTGTGATTGTACTATATTTTATGCTAATTGGTGTCTGTTTGTTAATGTTTTTGTACTTTTATTTTTTTTAAATAAAAAAAATAAATAAAAATAAAATAAATAGTAGGTTTCTGAGAAGAACCACCAGTCTACAATGTTAAAACCTTAAGTAATAACCCAAGGTAGAATGTGATGACTGCTACACCTCCTATTTTGGATATCCTGGATCTTCCTAATTGAACCAATACTACCTGGAATTATTTTATCTCACTATCAAGACAGTCAAATCTCACTATTAAAACAAACAATTCACTTAGTAAGCATGAAAAGGGCCTGAGCAATACCAAGATGTGTTAAAAACCATGTGAATTGATGAGGTTTTGTTCTTTACTTGTTTTCTAAGTAAGTGGCCTGAATTAAAATTGGTTTTTTTTCTGTTTTAAAGTGAACTGGCCTTTAAGGAATATTCTTTCACAAATGACAAAATCATATACAATTCTCTTAAGAATGCGTCCCACACAATCAAATTAGCGATAGAAACCTACAGAATGTGGTTTTCCCTGTCACTCAGCAATAG
Organism: Dinomys branickii; assembly: GCA_004027595.1. Classification (NCBI taxonomy): domain Eukaryota; kingdom Metazoa; phylum Chordata; class Mammalia; order Rodentia; family Dinomyidae; genus Dinomys; species Dinomys branickii. Next base: position 10,194 of record PVLD010035778.1, on the reverse strand, counting down.
GGCAAAAAACTTGAAATCCTACATTGGTCTTAAGGATTAGAATAAAAAAAAGTTATTAAAGAAAAAAGTACTTTAGGGGGCTGGGGATATAGCTCAGTGGAATAAGCGCCTGCCTAGCAGGCTCAGGGTCCTGAGTTCAATCCCCAGTACCGCCAAAAAAAAAAAAAAAAAAGAAAAAAGTACTTTATGCAGACTTTACCACAGCACGTGTGAGGGCAGCGGCTTGTGGAAGAGAAACCGAGGGAGGGAAACTCACTTTGCTTTGTGTTCCTTTGTATACTGTGTGACTTTGTAATTGTGTGTATACAGTACTTACTCAGAATTAGGTATTTTTAAGATAGCACCACTCATTTCTCTAGTATCTCATTACAAAAAATACAAGTAGATATAGAAATCACACTTGTCACATCAGCAATGAACACACATCTCACTGCTGATAGAAACATCAAGAGCAAACTGTCCACAAGCCGGAAGTAATCAGAGACTGATTACGTGAAGAAGCATGTGAACATCTCGTAATGCCATCTATCTACCCAACATAGCTGGTATAGTTTGCCCCTTCATTGGTAGCTCTTTTCCTTTTTATATTATCACAGCACTTGCTTTAAATAGTCTCTGAAGCACAGCAACAGGTAAATTTCCTTAAACCACACAGCAACACTAAATTCAATATGTATTTAACTTGTAATATCCATCAGGTACTATGACTTAATAATGTAACACTTGTGACTTGTAATGGAAGTGCCATTGTATCTAAATACCTATCAGAACAATATACAAAGTCTGCCAAAATAGTACATACTTCAGCAGTCTATTGCACTAATAAATGTCTGAAAGTTAATGGCCAACACTTGGAGCACCTTTTGTAATTGTGGAGGCTAAAGCTAACATGCATTCATCTCACGATGTCTCAGTAATTTATTTTTCTTTTTTTGTCGTTTTGAGACAGTGTCTCATTATGCAGTTCAGGCTGGTCTTGAACTCACTTTGTAGCCCAGGCTGGCCTTGATCTCGCAATGATCCTCCTGCCTCAGCTTCCTGAGTACTGGGATTACAGGCATAACTCAATAAATTTAGTATTAAAATACTTATACAAGTTTTTCTTTCCCTGATGTATACATTTCTGGGCAGACTGTAATCCTAATCATCCATGAAAAAGATCTGGGGATTTTAAGCAATTCTAAGCTTACTGAGCCAGTCTTATGATATAATTACAGGTAATCATGAATTTAAACATTGCCTACGTCACAGTTGGCTAACTGGTACCCAGAACACAGGAAAATCAAGAGCTACTGCAAAATTTACTATAAATTTATTACACTACTCCTACAACTCATGCTGAGCTCTAACACACGCTATCCAGGCATGCTAACACAGTACAAAAGTGTCAGGGGAGTTTGATACGAGTAAGGCAACACTTAATGAAGTAGGGACTTCACCATCCCTAACATCATCTGTTAGGGATTTCACGTGAATTTTCTTTAAATCTTCACAAATCAGCGATGAAGGCATTATCTTAAAACTAAGGAAACCGAGGTTCAGAAGTATTAAGTAACATACCTAAGGCTGCAACACTTGTAGGTGGCGTTATCAGGATTTAATCCCAGAGCCGGCAGTGGCTTGAAAGGTTGCGTGATGGTCAATGTGACGGGACTGAGAGATGCCTACATTAGCAAAGCACACTCACAGAGCCTGGCTCACAGGAGCATGACCTCAAGAACGGTGTCTGCTTCTGGCCCCTTCCTCACTCTCTTCCTCCTGGCCATCCCCAGGTTGGCACCTTTCCTCTGCACACTCTTTCCACATCTTTGGCTCAGAGCCAGCCAATCACACACTGAAACTTCTGAAATAGTGAGCCACACTAAGCCCTTTATCCCTTCAGTTGTCAGGTATTTTCTCTCAGCAACAAAAAGCTAATACAAGTGGTTACCAAAAAAGGTATCTCCATGTCCTAATCACTAGAATTTGTGAGTGTTAACCTTATTTGGGAAAAGGGTCCTTGAAGATATAGCTAAATTAAAACCTTTGAGAAAAATATTACCTTAAATTATGTGGATGTGTCCTAAATCCAATGACAAGTGCCCATATAAGAATGAGCCAGATGGAGAATAAACAGTAGTAGACAATGTGACCATAGAAGCAGACACTGGAGTGACGTGGCCACAAGTCAAAGAATGCCACCAAAAGCTGGAAGAGGAAAAAACAGATTCTCCCCCGGAGGCTCCAGCGGGAGCAGAGCCCTGCAGACACCTTGATTCTGGGTATCTGGGCTCTAGCTCTGTAAGAGAATAAATTTTTTTTTGTTTTAAATCAGTAAGTTTGTGGTAATTTATTATGGTAGCTCTAGAAAACTAGTACCTCCCAGTGTACCCTTTCCAAAAACACCAAAGGATGTAGGGACATCTAAAATTGAGAACATTCAGAAGAGCTCATAATGAAAATGGAAACTATGCTGGCTTTGGAAAGCCCTGGATCAGTAAATACAAGTTCCAAGGAGAAATTTCAGTGGAAATGAAACTTTTTAACCATCTAAATGTCTTAGACTAATAAGACTTCTAGAAGGTAAGTAAGTTTCCTACTACTAGATGTGTTTAAAGACAGACTAACGTCAGGGACTACAGCTGGCTTAGGAGGGCTTAGAATCTCTTTCCCCATGAGTTTCTAAAATTATAAAATTAGGCCAGGTGTTGTGGACCACACCTGTAATCTCAGTGCTTGGGAGGCTGAGGCAGGAGGATTGCTGCAAGTTCAAGGCCAGCCTGAACTGCATAATGAAACCCTGTCTCAATAAGACAAAAATAAAATTATAAAATTTTAGATGGTAAAATCATAAAATTTTAGATTGATAAAAGCCAACCATTAAGATAATGTATTACAAGTAAGTTCTGCGAGGTTCTACGATCATTCAGATAATTCTGACAGCCTGCTGTAAGTCAGGCAATCCTTCCTGCTATGTCAGTGCTTGAGAATAAACACGTATTATCCACTCCTGGGCAAGACAGACATGCATCAAGCAATGTGCAACAAACGTAAAACTGCATAAATGGGGACATCAGATAAAGAAAATACTCAAAAATAAGGTAGGTTGAATAAAACTTTCCCAAGTCATCCTCAGGCAAAAACCCAAAGAATCTGTAAGATTTTTCCAGACACAGAAGTACGAAAAACCTTTCTAGGCAGAAGGAAATGAAACAAAAAGTCTTGTTAGGGAAACATGATTGGTACAATTGAGTTCAAAAAGTCAATACGATCATATTAAGGCACTGTGTCCTCACTCTAAATTCAGCACAAACAAGATCAGACTTGTGTAACTAGAAAAGATGAACTCATCCAGCTGTACTGAGAATGGATTAGTACTGGGCTACAGTGGATGCAAGTGTACCATCGTATGGCATCGCAACAGCCCAAGAATCAAAAGCAACTCACAAAAGTGGTACTATTACAAAAGAAGACCACAGATTAGGCTTATTTAGGTTACAAAGGACTTGAAGATATGGAAAGACAAAAGGTCTCTAGGTGTGAGAAACTCGATGAAATGGCATCATTCACTGAGGCAAGCTCACTGAAGCAAGCAAGAGTGGAACAAGGCTAAGTTTTAAAAGGGAAGTTTGCCAGGCATGGCGGTGGCACACACCTGGAATCCCAGTACTCAAGAGGCTGAGGTAGGAGGATTGCTACAAATTTGAGGCCAGCCTGGGCTACAAAGTGAACTCAATGCCAGTTTGAACTGCATAGTGAAACCCTGTCTCAAAAAGACAAAATAAAGCCAGGTGTGATGGAGCACACCTGTAATCACAGCACTCAGGGAGACTGAGGAAGGACAATCATTTCAAGTTCGAGGCCAGTCTGTGCTACGAAGTGAGTTCAAGATCAGCCTAAACTTCACAGCAAGACCCTGTGTCAAAAAGGCAAAAAAAAAAAAAAAAGACAAAATAAATAAACCATCATTTGGCCAGGCATGGTGGCGCACGCCTATAATCCCAGCACCTGGGACACTGACGCAGGAGGATCATTGAGTTTGAGACCAGCCTGGGCTACAAACTGAGCTGAAGCGCAGTCTGAAACTGCATAGTGAGACCCTGTCTCAAAAAGACCAAAGATAGGAATAAAAAAATAAACCACCACTCAAAAGGGGGGATCAGGGCGTGCCAGGCGCTCCACCCCGACCCCAGAGCTCCACCCGGCCACTGGGGCATGCCAGGTGCTTTGCCCTGCCCCCAGGAAGGCCCTGAAGACTCGCCTGAGCCTATAGACGCGGATGCACTGAGTCTGGCGGTTCACTGTGTAACCCTGCCTACTCGACCACACACCCTACGGCTGTGAGGGCTTGCCAAAACGTGCTTCTCCTCTTCCTGCCATAGTAATTTGCGTACACCCACGTAATATACAGCATATTTAGCAGCAGCCAAGTCTCTGCCCAAAGAGCATGAGGCAGTAAATAAACCAAAAGTGCAGTTATTACCAGTAGGAAGATCACTTACAGGGTGGTAGAACAACGGTGGTGAAGTGAAGAAAATTGATTAACTGAATGAGCCATCATCTATATAACTGAGTAATAAAGATGAAGATAACATTATATAATACAACATCCAGTGGTAACCCCCTACTATATTCTCCGTAATCTTGTTTCCTTTATTGTTCTTGTGTTAACAAATGCATAGACAACACTATGTAATACAGCATCCAGTGATGGTTCCCTATTGTCTCCTCTGTAATTCGGTATTTCCTTTATTGATTTTGTTGTAACAAATACGAAGATAACATTACATTATACAGCATCCAGTGCCAATTCCCTACTATCTTCTCTATAACTTGGTATTTTCTGTATTGTTTCTGTGTTATTCTGGGTTCTTTCGTCTTAAAAATAAAAAAATTGGAGCTGGAGATATAGCTCAGTGGAATAAGCGCCTGTCTAGCAAGCACAGGGTCCTGAGTTCAATCCCCAGTACCGCAAAAAAATAAAAATAAATAAACAAAAAATAAATAAAAAATAAAAAAATTAAATAAAATTTTAAAAGGGGGGGAAGGGGAAGACAGTTACTATTAAAGAAAACCATCTTAACCTAAAATGTTCGAAATAAGGGCTGGGGACATAGCTCAGTGGAATAAGCATTTGCCTGGCAAGCGTAAGTTTCTGAGTTCAATCCCCAGTACCACAAAAAAAATAAAATAAAATGTTCAAAATACTGTTACCCTAAAAGATTCACTACTGTAGCACAAGATCTAAATTAGTACTAAATAAGCCCCAAAATTAAGACTACCTATCTAAAGGACACTGAGTATATACCATTTATTTGGCTATAAAACGATTTCTTCAGAATGAAGACAATCCACTGTGGTCACACCCAAAGTAAAAATTTAATACTGCTCTCAGTTTTCAGATATAAAAACTGAAAATAAAATCTTGAGAACAAAACATTGGTACTTTTTATTCCCAAATTCTCTACCTCCTGCAATGTCTAGAAGATACTAAGTTAAGCACCTTCACTGTCAAGCATAAGTGATAGAGGAAATGGAACAGGAACACCTGGCAAGGCAGAAGAAAGGAAACTGCAGAGTAACCAAGAAAATTCAGTCAAGAGGCTTTGCAGACCTCATAAGCTCCTAAAGTTTAAAAACATGAACCCCAAACCAAATGATTTTCATTAATAGGAATGCTCAGAAAAAAAAAAAAAAAAGGAATGCTCAGCAGTATTATCCGCTTACACGCAGGGCCTTGAGGAGGGGTTCCAGAAGGCAGCACTGTTATCTTAGAGCTGACAGCTCCACGTGTTACTACTGTGGTACATGGCTATAATCCAGCATTCTGGGAGGCTGATGCAGAACAAAAGTTCAAGCCCAACCTGGGAAACTTAATGAGACTCTGTTTCAAGTAAATAAATAAATAAATGAAAACTTCAAGGGCTAAGACATACCTTGCCTCTGGGTTCAAGCTCCAGTTGGGGGTGGAAGTTTAAAAAGTTAAAAAATATGTATTAAGAAAAGTTTCTGGGCCAGGCCTGGTGCGGCACACCTGTAATCCCAGGATTTGGGAGGCTGAGGCAGGAGGATTGTTGCTAGTTCGCAGCCAGCCTGGGCTACAAAGTTCAAGACCAGCCTGAGCTGCACAGACCGTCTCAAAAAGATATAAAATAAAATAAAATAAAATGGCTGGTGTATAGCTCAGTACAATGCCAAATTCAATCCCCATTAAAAAATTAAAGTTTTTTGGGCTGGGGATAGTTTGATTCCCAGTACCAAAAAAAAAAAAAAAAAAAGTTTTTAAAGTATCGAAGTTACAGAAATTAGGGTTAATTTATCCTGGAGAATAACTTTTTGTAAATTTAGGGTAGCCTAAGGGAACAAAGTTTAAAAACAGTCTGCAGTAATATATAGTAATATCGTAGACCTTGACATTCACCTACCATTCACTTATTCACCCAGCTCAAATTCCATCCAGTCCTACAAGCTCCATTCATGGTGTTTTAGACAGAACACTTGTTAAATTTTACATGCTACTTTTACTATAGTTTTTGTTGGATATGCTTACATACACAAATATTTGCCATTGTGCTACAACTGCCTACAGTATCTGTATGCTATACAAACTTGCACCTTAGGAGCAATGCAAACAGCATACAGCTTAGGTGTCAAGTAAGCTACACCATCAAGGTCAACACAAGCACCCTGCATGATGCTCCCAATACAATATAATCACCTACACATTCCTCAGAATGTGTCCCTATCATCATGCAATGTATGACTGTACTTAGATGAAACCACAACTTTACTTCAGATAATAATTGCAGTAACTAAGAAACTATTTACCCTAGGTATATTTACCATTTTGTACAAAAACGAAAAAAAAAAAGCAAGCCAATTTTCAGACAGATTAAAGACAAAACTAAATGAGTAGTCAGGAAAACTAGATTACATTACTAGCCCTAAGAACTCTGCCAGGCATGGTGGCCCATGCCCATAATAGCAGCACTCAGGATCACAGTGACTGCAGCCATCCTAGGCTATACACTGAGTTCAAGGCCAGATAACTTCAAAGACCTTGTCTCAAAAATAAACAAATAAATAAATACGCCTTTGCTGTATACAATCTTTAGAAAGTTAACTCTGAAAAAGTCCAAGGGCTGGGGATATAGCTCAGTGGCCTAAGTGCCTGCCTGGCAGACACAAGATCCTGAGTTCGATTCCTGGTATTCCCCCTCCCCCAAAAAAAGTCCAGTTACTTTTTTTATAATATTAAAAAAATATATATTTTATGTAATACATATTTAACTGAAGGAGAGTGTGAATTACATTATATGGCATTTGCAGAAACACAAATATTTCTATTTTATGCACTTAAAATCTTTCGAACTCTTAAAAGACAAAGTTTTTTTAACAAAGGTATTTTTAACACTACTGTATTATATTCTTGCTGCTACTAATACTTAATTTGCAATCAGTGGGAATAACTCAGAATGTTTCAGGATAAAATAAAAACCAAATAATACAATATTCACTTCAGAAATTATCCTGTAACAGGAATCTTTGTTCAGGAACTATGGCAGAGTGGAGAAAAAGTAGGTTAATATGTGAATGAAACTGAGGCTAACCCAGGACCTAGCATTCATTCTTCTCTATATACGCTCTTGTGGACAAGCCCTCACACCCTTACTCCAAGTTACCCTTCCCTCGGCAAAACCAGAGCAGGGAACAGACAGTAAGCATTCCCCGGAGTAAACATGTGTTTGAAGAGACTATTTTAAATGTCATTAAAATAAATACATTTGTAATTAGCCCATTAAGAACATTTTAGGACAAAAGTAAATGAATAATATCAAATACCGTATCAGACATTTTGGTCAAAGGTAATACAAATATTATTCTATGTTATGTACAGTATGTATATGTACTACATGAACATGTATACTTAGGAAAAACATTTTACAATTATATACAAAGGGTAATCAAAATATAGTGAAGACTTAAATTCTAAAAATTTATTATAGTAAAAGACACATGTACGCCCACGTGTGGTGGTACACACCTGTAGTACCAACACTTGGGAGGCTGAGGCAGGAGGATTGCTGCAAGTACAAGGCCAGCCTGGGCTACACAGTGAGTTCAAGGCCAGCCTGAATTATACACAGTGAGACACTATTTCAAAAAATCAACAAACATGCTTGAGATACAGCTCAGTGGCACAGCGCCTGCCTGGCAAACATGAGGTTGTGAGTTTGACCCCCAGTATACCCCAAAGAAACATTAAAAATATACATATATATGTATTAAGGTCCCTCAAGACTTGCATTTTGCTTTGAGCATTACTCTCATCCTTTGCTCATCACTTTCTGAAGCAGTTCTGTGAATCCTCAGGGTGTATCAAAAACATGGTGGGAAGTACTACTGAACAGAAAAGCAGGTTCATAAAAAATTAGTGTGGCCTGTCAGCAGGGATCACATCACCTTCCAATAATTCCCCAAAATGAACACAAAGGGAAAGAAGACAGGAACCTAATATATGTTCTCTGGGCCTTTGAGAAAACATGGGGTTGCTCTTTTCGCCATATAGATATGCAAATCTACAGAAAGGATAATAATGTAGACATCAAAGCAATGCAAACTGTTCAAAAACAAAATGCCACACAAATACCATGGCAAAATTGGAACAGCCTACAATGTTACCCAGCATGCTGTTAGCTTTGTCATAAACAAGAAAGTGAAGAACAAGATACTGGGCAAGAGAAATATGTACAAACTAGGAATATTAAGCACTTGAGATAGCTTCCTAAAATTCATCAAGGAAAATGATCAGAAAAAGAAAGCCAAAGAGAAAGGTACGTGGGCTCAACTGAAGTGCCAGCCTGCCCCGCCCAGAGAAGCACACTTCGTGAGAACCAATGCAAGGAGCTCAAGTTGTGGGAACCTGCTCCCTGTGAATTCATGGTATAGGCTGGGGGTGCAGTTTGGCCATGTGGCACCTAATTAGCAGCTAAGGTGTTCTAGGCCCCACTTAAAAATAAAATACCATTCTGAACTGTAAGGATGCTTTTCTTAATCAAACAGGAGTATTGTGCTTTTATATCAAAGAAAAATATTTAGTGCAAACTGTCACTGTATCTAGTCAGTCATATCAGGCCTTCACTCTTCAGTGTTTCTCTTAATGAAAGATGTGAGGGACCATGCAGTTGTATATCCAAATAGCCAATACTTATGTTGGCTGGAAGATCTTCTAGATCATCACACGGAGATGTATCAAAATAAACTGCAAGCGGTATACAACATTAGCGCCAAATAGTTTAAAGCACACGAATGTATGCACATGTACGTGCACACACATAGAGTACAATGTGCCCTCACCCACCTCATTCCCCGGATCTGGCCCTGTGACGTACCTGGCTCGTCCCCAAAGTAGAAATGAAAACTGATTCAGCACACTGAGGGAGCCACACAGTACAACTAAAGACACTTACAAGAGAGGCCTTTAAAATTGCTTAAAAGCAAGAATGATATGCTTGAGGCAAGGGGAAGACTATGAGAAAGATTAATGGCAATGTATCTTCTATAATAATAATTTTTAAAATTTAAATATTCATATTTTTAATACCTTGTATGTTAAAATACATGACAGAATTATGATTAAGATTTTTTCTGGACTTCCCGGAAGATGGCGACCGGGTAAGCAGCAGAGAGAGAACCTCCCAGAGGATTACCACCCAAACAATGAAATATAGCAATATGAAGACAGAAATGAGGACTTCCGGGAAGATGACGACCAGCCGAGAGAGCGAGTGTGGAGGGAAGAACGGCTTGAGCTCCTGAACCGGACAGAGAACGTGCTACTGGGACAAACTGCGCCAAACTGGACAGCGCTCCGGGATCCTGCTCAGAACCCCACCCCCGCAGCCAACGCTGCGCGAACTGGAGCAACAGCGACCGGCCGGCGGGATTTCTGAGTCGGGGAAAAGCTCCATCCAGGGAAAAACACCTGAACGGCACTCCTGTCTGCACGATCACAGGAGAAGGAATCATTGGAGCAGCCTCTGCAGCAGACCTTTGCCTGCTGAACTGCCTGTGGAATTTATAGCTCCACATTTTGAATCTGATACCCAAAAATGGGAAAACAGAGGAACAAAACGCAGTCTCAAAACTCAACCCCACCCAGAACAAGTTTTGAATGTGAAGATACAGGGGAACCAGGAAGCCTCATAACTTCAA
>PVLD010035777.1:0-11505 GCA_004027595.1 Dinomys branickii | reverse complement strand
TTGGTTCACAAACTTAATTCATTCCACGATTCTGGAAAAGATGGTCATGTTTATGTTCACGGCTGCAGTCATGTTCTTCACCCAATACAGAGTTCCAAACAAAAGCAAAGTTTTTCCAAATGCTTCTGTTTGTGAATCAAATTGTTCACAAACGAAAGTGTCTGCGAACCGAGGCACTACTGTAGTGGGGGTGCTCATAAGAGTGGCAAATGGGCACGTACAGAAGAGGGCACATGTGTTTGAGAGAGGGATGGACTCAGGCTCATGTTAGAACAACCTGCGCTTGCAGTAAGGAATCCAGCCCCAGGCCGGCATTAATCCATGTATGAGGGCTCTGTCCCTGGGATCCAGTTGTCTCTTAAAGGCCCTATCACCTCTCAAAACCACTGTACTGGAGCCCAAGGCTCAGCATGGGTTTTGGTAGGAGAAAACCATGTTCAAATCATAGCAAGCATCCCCTTAAAAGCTCGCGGGAGAGACATATAAATTATAAAATCCACAGGTATCACATTGCTAACTACCAGAAGAAGGTACATAGACAATAAATACCATAGCCTAACCCCGTCTTCTGAAATATGTTTTCCATTTATTTCTTAGGACTCTGAAAAGTAATTTTAAAATTTTCACTGCTCTTGTAACTATAGCAGCATAATTATTTTTCTTGGATCTGAATTAATTCAAAAAGGGCTTAAAGAGTACTATGGAATATGCAGATACTTCTGTATGCTGTCCATCAAGAAAATGAATTGAGTATGTTTTAAATCACTAGGTTCCTCTCCCACAAGTACCTCTCTGAGCAAAGAGAAAAATCCAGAGAGGAATGGATCTGACTGCCGTTTTGGTTTAAGTACATTGCATACCAATTCAGCATCAAATTATTCAATCAGGCACACTTTGAAAATGCTAAAGAAGTGGGTTTGCCAGTTTTCCTACATAGATACAGTGTACATGATACTGCAGGATATTTTTTCACTTAAGTAGCCTTGGGAACACGGACGGAGCCTGTAGAAAAAGGCTTACTTGATACGTTAGAGGATAGCTGTCAGGTGGATCCTGGGGAGGGCTGGCACTCATTAACTTTCCTTATTAGAAACTCACCTGGAATTGTTTTCACAGACCTTTGATGAGGCTTGGTTGTGAGGCACCTGAGCAAGGAGAGAGTCTTCGACTTAGAAGAGGCTGGCCGCTGAAGTGCAGTGGAAGAGCCCTGGATCTGCGCCCGCTGGGATTTGAGCCACAGCTTTTGAGATTACAAATCAAAGAGGAGATGAAAGTGACGAGGGCTGACAAGGGATCCAGAAACAGACAGATCAAAAGAGTGGCAGCGAGCAGGTCTGTTTCAGATACTCAGATTAGGAACTAGCTCTTATTCGAAGCAGGCCCCTGCCCAATCTCATATACCACAATATATCTTGCATATATTGAAAAAGTAGGCAGAGTTTATTCCTATAAATCCCTGGGACCGCTGGATGTTTCAGTGACCAGGATTTTAGGTGACATCTTAATCTTTGGCTCCTTGACCCATATCTTTCCAGATCTTTGAGGCTCCCAATAGTCTGTGGCTGCAATATTTTCTCTTTTTCTTCTGAGGCACTTCTGGAAAACTCAGGGTCTTTGAGTTCACTGCTTTAGATCTCTTTCTGTCTCAAGGTTTTGGATTTATGGCATCTTGTCCAGGCTTGTCTACCAAGCCTGGATCTTTGGGGGAGGTACGATGACTTCTTTCCATCAATGTTCGGCAGAACTTCCTTTGTGTATAGCAGTCCTCAGTATATGTATAAAATCTAGCTCCTATGATCCAAGCCTTCATAAGTTCTCCTACCCCTCCCCTTTGTGATACATTTCTCTTCTCTGAATGGATTTGTTGTTTGCACAGAAGAAACATTTTGAGGTATTTGATTACTTTCACCCCAAGTCTTGATGCCATACCTTTCCTATTTGATTTATCTTTGGAATATTTCTGCTTTTATTCCCTTCAGATCTGTACTTGCAGGGTTTGGCAATATGTCAGAAAAGTTCTTATTCCTATTTCTATCTTTTAAAGGACTGGTGTTCCAGGATCACAGGCCTGTAGAGCAGCAGTGAACAATAACAAGGCAGCGGGAACAGCTGATATTTCCCTTGCTGTCTGGCTGTGCCTTGCATTGAATTAAACAGGGTTACTTGTAATGCAGATTATAGAGGACCCTCTAGCCCTAGGCACAGACATGAGAATTTAGCCATAGGAATGATGTTCTTTTATAACAAAAGAATATAGATGCCTGAGCTTAGAGACTCAAGATGATTTGGAGGACCACCCACTGTAAGCCCAGTAATACACAAGTGACACCTCAAAAGATCCCTTGTTGCAGAATGCTTCCAGGCAGGCTTCCCACTGCTTACTCTTTGAGTGAGGAGCCAGGCTCAATAACCTGTGTACAGGCTGTGGAAGTGAGGATGTTGAGACCCACTTGTAGTTCAGGACACATAGTATAATGCGTCCTTTACATCAGATTGGACCCACCTTGTGGAAGAGACAGTTCTGAGAACATTCACCTAGTTGTTTGGTATTGACAGCTAATTTGTGAGCTTGGTTCTGCATGAGGAGACTAGCTACGATATTCTCAGCTCTTAGATGGGTAGGGGTACCACTGAGGAGGTTCTTGGGTCCTCACTCAGTATATAGCCACATGTTGGTGAGTGAGCAGCACAGAGAAATTGTCCCCACACTGTGAAGGAAACTCTGAATTCATCCTGTGTCTTCCCACACCTCCTGTGGGACAGAATGCGCAGGAACTCTCTCAACTGCCACCCACTGAGCAGTAGGATCAGACCTCACCTTGTTGTCTTGCACTTTGAGGGGCTGCTTTGCACCACTTGGACACTGATTCATGGCTGTGATGTCTGCTATTTGTCTGGTCCCTGCAGCACACGTCTTTATTACCTTTGCAATTGCAGGAACTCCTCATTAGCTCTTGTTCCAATCCCATCTGTGTAGCTATTTGACACTGGTGGATATAAAGCAGAATATCATTTGTGACTGTGCCCCACATAAACATAGTGACATATAGACACTTACTTCTGACATACTTAAAAGATTCATAAACATCTGAAAGCTCTTTGACATTCTCTGAAACACTATTCTGTACTATTGGAAGGTCCTATTATACACACTGAAAGTCAAGATATATATTTTTCTTTCTTACCTTCACATTTTATAAGAGGTTATGCTGACGTAGATATTCCTAACAAAGAATATTTCTGATGAAGTCAGGATAAATAATTCCGCACATCATCAAGTGGAGAGAAAGGCTTTCAATTGGTTTCCATGGAAATCTGAAGATGAAGTAAAGTAGCAATTTTAAGGCAGAGCAGCTGAATTAAAGATAATGGTAAAATAGTTTGATAAAGGAAATAGAATAAAGTAATCAAGGAGACTCCAATCAATTATTCCTTTCTGTTTACCTTGAAGTGATTAATTTGACTACATTTATTAACCTGATACGATTAAGCAGACCTTCCTTGTGATTTATTTTGTAATTGTTTCCAAGGTTTGACATAAACTGTGGAGTTATTGAAGGTGGAGATTTAAATTCAATTACTCATGAAGTGAGTGGCGCTTCTCCTTAAAGAATATCTGAATTCATAGCCTTCCTATGTAACACTATGAGTGAAAATTATTAATTCATCTGATAGTATCTCTGAAAGACTTCTGGAAGTCATTTGGCATCCATATACCTATATACTTGTGCAGCTTCCAAACTGAACTTGTAACTCAAAAATCTAATGGCAGGAAATGAGAGATTTTATGTTAAAGACTAGTTATTTTCATACCATTTTTTTTCACTAGAACTTTCCTTGAGGCTTGGTGGTGCTATAATTTATTGAATCCATCAACTCAAGATTTGAATATATACAGGTAGTTTTCTTTGACCTTGGGGAGTAGTTACCACTGTCTTTATCTTGAAAAAGTATGATTGGATAAAATGATGAGAGAGAGAGAGAGAACTTAAAATCTTCAAATGAATGAAAAAAATGAAATGACATGTGTTTGTCTCTGTAGTCCATATATATTGTTTTTTCTATCCTTTCTGTGGGTATAGTAAGGATAGACGGGGTTCTCCAAACACTAACCCAGACGACAACTCTCCATCCACAAAGGCCCGGAACACACCAAAGAGTGGGAAGTAAGTGAAAAGTGCTCAGAAGCATCTCACATAATCATGAAGCCATGTGCTGTCCTCATTTTGTCATTCATTCATATCCATTCAGTAAAAGTGTGGGATACTACCTATGTTGCCTCCTACTGGGCTGGTCATGGAGGAATTGAAGTGAGTAATGCATGTGTCAGTAATATTGGGTGTATGAAGGACGAAATAAGGAGGGAGGGAGGGAGGGAGGAAGAGGAAGGTCAAGTAGTGACTTTGGAAAGATAGATTAGGGAACGGGAGGGGTAAAACATTAGCTCAGAATGGCAGGGCAAGATTTGGACTGAGTTTTGAAAATTGAAAAGCAACACTGGTTAATCACTTTATGATTTGCAAAATCCATGTAAATCTATCTTCATTTCGTATGTTGCGATTTCGGCTTCAGTTAGAAGACTCTGAAAAGCCATTCCAGAAGTTTCTAGGTTCAAGTACATTTACATTTCCACCATGTCACTGATTTACGCAGCGTACGTATTCTTCCCCTAGTAAGTAGCATGTACCATGTCCTGTAGGAAACTATCTTTTTGGTACTGCTGAAACTTTTATTGGGCAAATATTTGCTATAGTAGATTTGTTTCTTTGGGCTTCTTCTGGAAAATGACAATGACTGATCTCTCCCTTTGGATTCAGCAGAGCATGGCAATCTGAAGCAGCATATTTCCCTGCAGATTAAATCTCTAGTTAGGCACTAACCCTTGAAAGTAGCTGCAGCCCTCTTGTGACTGACACAGGTTCTATGTGTGCTCGCTCTCCTGGGGTGTGGGGCTCTGTGCCAGGCAGAAATACACCCTGCCTGCATCTAGGAGAAGATGAAAGATGCCTTCATCATGCTAAAAGCTCTAATCAAGCAATAAGATATGTCACTACAAAAGCATGGCTTTGCAATGAAAGGTGAATGTGTAATGGTCATATATTTTATGTATTCGGCATTGGACCATAAATGCTGCACTTTGAACATGATCTGATAATCAATTGTAAAAGAGAAAGATCTATTGACTGCCTTTTTCTCTTTTCCTCCTCCTCCTGAATATAATTTTTCAGGTTTGCACATAAAGTTGAATGTGGGCTCTCTTAGAGAATAGAAAAAGTGGTGGTAAAGAAGTAAGACCAAATTTCTGAGCAGTTAGAACTTGTTTCAGTTATTTATTGCTGAACACCACAGTCAAAATGCTGTATAAATTATGAAGGAAGAGAATTGATGCTCACTTTCCCAAGCAGCTGAAGGTTTCCAAACTCGGGGCTAGGAATATAGCTCAGTGGCATAAGCACTTGCCTGGAAAGCCTGAGGTCATGAGTTTGATCCCCAGTAGTAAAAAATAAGAAACCCAATTAGTCCCAATTCATCGCGGGTACACACCCATCAGCTCCCAGAGATGGCACCAGACAGCCAATTTATAACGCCATGCTTGTAGAAATGACAGTTCCTGTTGGATGCCTTGTGCATACCTGCCACATCTGCAGCCTCAGGGTTCCAATTCCTTTTATTAGGCCATGAGGTACAATTATGGATGTTTGTGATTTGCTGTTGGATTTCAAAAGGTATGTTGTTTGGTTTCACTGGGCTTTGCAGGAACCCCATCTTTTTACCTTTAAAGTAAAGAATCTCAGTGTGAGCCACAAAAGGAGCAATTGGTAGACTCTGAGCCAAGATGACAGAGAACTCATGCCTCATACTGTACCCAAGTTGTTCACTGCAGGAGGCCTGAATAAATACATTCTTAAGTAGATGCGATGACCTTATATCACACTGGCTATATTTGGACACATCCAAGCTTCCTCCACGGTGAGGGCCTTCATCTTCACACATTCAGAAGTAGGTGTTTATTACTTGCCATGTATAGTGACTCTCAGATTAAGCTAGTTGTTTTTAACTCTTCATTATTGTTGTTATTTCTGTAAAATGAAACATTTTCCAATATCCTCTTTGTAGGTGGATGTGTGTGTGTCAGATTCCCTTGTATTCTGCCCCTCCCCTCCCTTGTCTCCCATTGGTTTTCCAGACCTGTTTTCTTTTGTGGCTGTTCTGTCGCAGCACAGTTTCTCTTTCTTGGGTTATCTTTGTCATCAGGAGCAGTACTGACCTTCCATGGCTATAGTGAGACGATCAGGGACATTTTTTCACCTTTCACAGAACAATGTCTATCAAAGTGTAAGCACTGTGTTATGTAGTTCAGAGAAAGTTGTTCTATATAATTAGTTCCTGCTGCATTGTCTGTGCCCATCTTTGGTGTTGGTGAGTGCTGTGGCAAGCCACTGCCAGCAGAGAGGGTGCGCTTCCACCAGGCTTTCTGATATTATTTGACCTACTGACAGCGGGACACAGAGCAGACTTTAAGAGTTTCTCTGTGCTATTTTGAGGCAAGGTACAGGTTAGGAGATAGAAGGAGTTTTCTCCTTTGAAAAGAAATGGGGTCTTTACTTCGAGCAAACAAAAACAATACACAAGCCAAACTGCTTCAAGTATGCTCTGTGGCTAAAAAATTGACAACTAATATGTTTTCAGTGACAGCCTGTGCACTGAGAACTTAGCACTTTTCTTTCTCCTTAATCCTCACCCACAAAAAGCTCAGGAAATTGCTCCTTTATTTCACACTTGAAGAAAGTGAGACTCAGGGAAGATGATAGTGTTTCCATTGAGGTCTCTAACTGAACATTTTGGTAAAACCCTTCTTTAGCACCAATAATCATAACAATAAATATGTATTGAGCAACTATTTTATGCCTTTGTGCTACATAGGTGAATATAAAGAAACAATAGACAAAGATGCAAAAATAAATATAAGATACAATAGATGCCTTCAAGGAGCTCACCATCTTAGGAAGGGAGACAGAGGATGATGGCATGGCACTAGAGTCACGGTAGTCACCTATAAGCAATGACAGTGTTAGACTGGGAAGAGGTCATGTGGCCTATCAATGAAGGCATGTGAAAAGTTATTTCTGGACCCTTCTATTCTTTCCTAGCAAGGCTAGGTCAAAGGAGAAAAATTCAAGGTGGTCACTCAAGTGAGCAGAATCCTCTGTTACAGTGCTCAGACCGAGCTGAAGCAGTGGATTAGGTCAAAACTAAATGTGAATGGCCAATTCCAGCTTTTTCTGACATTCAGTTCACTTGGAGCCAACTGAGGGATTCGGTGCAGCATGCTGAGTAGCTCAGGAAACCTATGGCTTGGAAGTGATGTCAGTTCTTCTCGCTCTGTTTCATTGCCTGGATATGAAGCTGGGGAGCCAACCCCTTGTTTCAGAGAGGAACAGATGGAAGGGGATGTGTTTAAGTACCAGAGCCAGACTGCACTGGCAGTGACTTTCAGGGAGGTGCAAGCAGTTTCTTCTGTGTTGATGCTGAGCCAAACTGACATGACTAAAAAAAAAAATCGGTGCAGAGCCATAGCACAGATGTCAGGAAGCAGAGGGATGTCTTGTGGAGGTGTTGCAGAGGTTAACTATGACTATCCAGGCCAGGCCACTGTGCTGAGCCTCAGTGGTAATGGGAACTCAGTGTTCTGGCTAACACAGTGGGCCAAAGTCAATCCACATACTGGCCCAGAGGATTAACTACAGAAAGCACTGAGACTACTAAGGCTGAGCATGTATACTTGCCACAGACAGCCTTTAATGTGTTCATTTTATATTGAAATATTTTCATAATTTACATGACACCAATTCTTTTAGTGAACAGATAAGGACACTAAGACTCAGGAAGGCTAGGGTCACACAACTCATTCCTAGTGGAGAGCAGCAGAGAATCCTGATGTTTAGTACTTGTCCAAGCTCTTTGCATAATAGCAAATATCACAGTTCCTCTCTGAGGGAGCAGCACACTTCCACTAATCACAACCACTGGAGGCCAAGCGTCAGGCTGCTGGCTTGGGTAGGCCCTGGCAGCTATTGTGGAAACAAAGACTTTTGAGAGATTAGAATTATCTTACTTTTTTTAAAAAAATGCAGTAGTATCAATCATTAAACACGCACTTCTCGAATGCTTCATTTTCTTTAAAATAATACCACTCTCTGTGTGTTCGTAGTCACTCTTTCTCAGCATGATTGTTGAGCTATTTTGAAGCTGAAATGAACCCTTTCCACACTGAAGTAATAGTGACAATGCATGGGTCAATCACCACAGCTATTCTCCCTCAAATCAGCCAACCAAGGCGGAAGATATAGTTAGATCTGTATAGAGATACAGAGGAACACATACCTACAGATGCTCCTCAACTTATGGTAGGGTAATATCCTGATAAATCCACTGTAAAATGAAATATTGTATACACATTTAATATACTTAATGTAAGATACCTGATATAATCCTTATTATAAAATTCATGATATATAACTTATATATATGTATATTCAGAGACATTCATTTAAAATCTTGATTGTAGGCCTTGGAAATGATGATGGGAATCAGTCACTCATCTCAGCCTGAGACCTTCTTTTAGATAGTCTCAGCCTAGGAGATAGCAAGGACCAAGTCCAGTTTTCAAATATTAGTGAAATCCGTGAATGGTACAGGGCCTAAGGCAGAGCATCTAGGCACCGTGCTGGTGAGTTATACCCTCAATGTTAATTTTAATGCTGTCAGTATTGACCTAAATCAGTTCTACAAAGGCAGAGCAGAGATACTAAACTGAAGGAAAAGAGAGATGATGAGGTGACCAAGTAAATTCTTGCTCACATCACAAATCTCCCCAGGGCTCACCCCAGTATTAGGTGCCACAGGAAGACTGGTTCCAACATGTCTTTAGCAAATGTGTCTCACAGCAGACAGATCACTTTATCTGTTCAGAAGTCTCTAGATGAGCAGAGAGAGGAGCATGCATCTCATAAATAAACAAAACCTATCAACATCCCTTTGGTTTTGGTTGGCAGGAACCAGATGAAAACCTTACCTGCTGTAGAAAGAAGAAGCAAAGTGTTCCTTGCTCCGTGTGGACTCAGCATGGAACAGTTTTAAGTTTGATTCAGCTGTTTGTATGTTCATTGCAGGAGTCAAGAATCCTGCATATTGTATAGTGGTCATCATTTCCTCTCATTAAAAGCCATGTATTTCTTCTGAGCCAGTAAGCTTTGAGTACTTCTAAACTCCAATTGGGGTGTGTATGTGTGCGTGTGTGCATGTGTGTGCGTGTGCGCGCGTGTGTGCGTATGTGTGTGTGTGTGTGTTCATTCCCGTCAAAACAGTCACATACTCTATGAACATAACAATCAAATGGTGACATATTCAATCTTTCACAAAATTACTGTAGTTTTATGTGATGATAGTGTCAATAGTACTCTTAGTTTTCTATTAGACTAAGTCTAAGTTGAGGGCTTATGACAAACCAAAACATTGAACTGACTGCTTATTTTTTCTCCTTTTTTTGGCAATTACTCCTCTGCAGAAAATGAAAAAAGCATAAACCATGGTCGGAGTGAATTCCTAAAAACAGCTTTTAGTAGGGCATGCAGAGAATGAGTGTATTTGTAACCTGATTGCCTTTTCCTTCAGTATTGTCCATCCAGGGAAGTGTGAGGCCTTTGGTCACAACAAAAAGAAGGCAGATGTATCCCAGGAAATGCATTCATTAATAAGGCAGGGAAGTAGCCTAAGCTATGTGAAAAAGACTTAATAACCAGAGGTAAATAACAGACTCCACGTACTTTGATGCTGAACCTTGCACTAAGCAGCTGCAGCGAAAGGCTGTTCACAGATCTCTTTAAATAAATTAATCAGGCAGCTTTGTGTGCATTTGAAAGGACATCAGCTTTGGAGTCACATAGACCTGGATTAGAATCTTGGCTCTAGCACTTATTAACTTTATACCTGCTTCTTTGGATGGTTATGAAGATTAACTATCATAATCCAAATAAGGCTCTCTTAGTGCCTGGCACATGGCAAGTGCTCACTAAATGTCAACTAGTGATTCTGCTTGTTTCAGTTGTCAGCATATTGCAGCTGGAGACAGAATGACCTGGCCAGTATGATAATCAGTTTGCCTGATTATCTGCTTTGGCAGCTCCTGAAATAGGGAAGCAGAAGCCTTAACAACAGCACTACATAAATAATTCTCATAGGTTAGACACGAGAAAAGAATGGCACAACCAGAGAGAAACTTTCCCTAGCAAGTGCACATGCATCTTTGTGAGATATGGAGGACAAACTGTCATAATAAATGCCCCTCCCAAATGTGTGCTGGTCGTATTTCTATACCACAGTTGAGAAGCATGTCCTGGCTGGCCTTTGTGAGACATGTCTGCAAGCCTAGCACCCTAGTAGTCTGAGACAGAAGGTTTGGGAGTTTGAGCCCAGTCTGGGCAATTTAGCAACTTAGTTAAAAAGCGGAAGGGTAGCTAGAGGCTCAATACTAGGAAAAAAGATTATTCTACTACTCAAACCTGGGAAATCAGGAGCCAGTCTTCTCTCCTCTTACTTGCCATACAAAAGCATGGAGGTTAGGTGCTACCGCTCTTTAGAACAGGGCTCAGTGATTCTTTTTCCTCCCTATGTGACATACGTGGTTGAGAATTCACATTTGCACTGCTCTGGCAGAGCTCAGAATTAGGTCTGGTTTTGAGGTTCTGGCTGGAATTCTACACCTCTCTGTCCCACTGGAGATAGCAAGGAAGAGGGATGGTAAACAGGACTCTGATTTTTCTCCAATTAAAAAACTCTCTTTCCTCCCTCCCTCCTTTCCCTCTTTCTCATTCATGTCTGTCTATTCATTTATCAATTTTCTATCTCTATTTTCACTCCCAGTTTTAGTTCTCAACCCAGCTCTTTGGGAGTTAAGAGAATTACAAAGGCTGAAGAATGGGTGTCACCTAAGGCGTCTAGGCCATCTAATGTTGGTTTTCAGACAACTAGCCAATTAAGCATGGGCTACTGTGGTTTGCCATGCTTAAGAGGAAATGGAAGCAAAGAAAAAACTCACCTCCTATCTAAATATTATGAATCCAGCATCGACTAAAATTCTGGGGTGGGAAACCGCTTTAAGTAGAGTGGAAGTTTTTAATTTGAGGTCTGATTTATCAATATTTCTCTTTGACTGTGCTTTTAGTTTCTAAGAAATACCTGATCTCAAATGGCAAAGATTTTCTCCCATGTTTTCTTCTAGAAATTTGATGGTATTAGAGTTTAGAAGTTTTGTAGTTTAATATTTAGACCAATTACTCATTTTGACTTAGGTTTTGTATATGGTACCATGGAAAGATCAAGGTATTGTTTGGGTTTACATATGGATACCTAGGTGTTGCTCCAGCAACATTTCTTGAGAGCATCCTTTCTCCATTGAACTTCCTTGGTATCTGTCTTGGTTACTTTTTCCTCATTACTGAGACA
>PVLD010035776.1:0-11505 GCA_004027595.1 Dinomys branickii | reverse complement strand
CTCAGTGTATCCTTGTGCTGGTTTGGAAGTTCCGTGTGCGGTTTCCATCTTCGAACCAGTAGCTGAGATTTTAACTCACGGTACTTTTTCCCTCAAGCAACGTCAGCAGTTATACACTGCAGAGACAAAACCCTTAGCACATCTCAAACTCTGCTTCTCCCAGTGGAAAACAAAGATAAACACTGGACACTGCACTCTCAGAGAAAGAGGCTGGGCCGCTCAGGCTTCACAAACGTGCTTAAGAAGGACCTAGACACAGCAGCAGTCAGAGGCCAGGACAGTAACGAATAGCAGGAGGCGGAGACGGGAAGAGCAAGGCAGGTCACAGGGCAGCCAGGCTCTGAATCCCGAGGGACGATGCTCAGACCACAGTGCGCAGCTCCTTTCCTCTCCCCAGATCAGCCACAGCTCTCGGCACCCCCAGTTCTCCGACCGCTTCCGGTTCCCGTCCTTCCTCCGCACAGTGCCCAGCAGCGCCCACCAGCCCCGGGTCCTGGCCAAGCTCTTGAGCCACTTCTGCTGGACCTGGGTGGGCCCGGTGGGCTCTGACAATGGCAACTTCGAGCGGCTGGAGCCCCAGCTGCTGGCACTGGTCAGGGCCCAGGGTGGCCGTGTGGCCTTCTCAACCAGGATCCGCGGTGAGGGCGTCAGCGTGCGCAGCACGGCCGCACTCATGGGCTCCATGCCCGCGGCCCGGGCCATCGTCTGCGACTGCTACCACTTTCACTTCGTGCTCCTGGCTGAGGCCCTTGAGAGCAAGGTGGCTGCGAGGACCTGGGTCTTCTCCACCTCCTTCTTCTACAGTCCGCCGGTTCTAGGCTCCAGGGCCCTGCAGGTGCTGGACGGCAGCTTGAGCCTGGCCACACCCGCGGGAGCAGTGCCGGGCTTGGAGGACTTCCTGCTGGCCCTGCGCCCGGCCGCGTGACCAGGCAACAGTCTGGTGCGGACGCTGTGGGAGGAGCTGCACGGATGCAGGTGACCGGGACGTGGGGTTTCGACCCGGAGCTCCAGGGAGGGGCCTTGGACGTGCACGGGGCTGGAGAACACCACGGCGGCCCACCTGTCTCCCCTCACACTGGCTGACCCCGCTGCCACTTACCAAGCCTACCTGGCTGCACGAGCCCTGCTGGTTGCCTGTGAGAACCTGACTTTCCGCTCTCCGGGCGCAGGACCATTCGTGGGAGGCACGTGTGCCCACGCACGCAACGCCAGGCCCTGGCAGGTGAGTGCAGCGGATTCCCACACTGTTAAGTGCGTTCAGGGAAGCAGCCAGGGTGAGGGGCTAAGGAAAGGGGCTGAACTGAGAGCCTCGGGGCCGGGGCTCGAGCCTAAAAGGAGATCTGCGTGGGGCCCACCCCCACCTTCCCTGAGCCTCAGCTGTCTCCTCCTTTGAGTGCGCAGATGAAGGTCTTCCTCTTTGGTTGTTGGAGAGAAAGCATTGAGGAATGTAATCGTCTGGAGGTGAGGAGCGCAGGCCTTGGGTTACAGCTTTCTCCCGGAGCTGTGATGCTCTGATGATAACGTGGCGGGGGGAATCAGGTTAAGGGTCTAAGAGGCCACTAACCACCCAAAGCAGGGAGAGCACAGACCTGGGAGGTAGAGACTAGAGAGACCCCAGCTGTCCTGATCACCAGGACACTGTGTGCAGAAAGGACGCTGTGGGCTCCAGAGTTGGAGGGATTTAGCCACACAGATGACTCAGTGTGAGTTGCAGTGGAGAACACCGGGTCCTGCACTGTTGCCTGCTCTTCACCTGCTGCTCAGCAGAGGGGCAGGAGGTCCCTCTCCACTCCTGAGCTCTCAGGGGTGATGCTGAAGCAGTCAGAGGCAGGAGACAGGTTTGAGAAGGCAACGGCCTGGGCCGGCAGTGCCAGCCAAAGGGCACTGGATTTGCAGCCAGAAGAGCTGGGCCTGAGTCTTTAGTGTCCCCAACCTAATGTGTGATTTAGGGCCAGTCTCTGTGTCTCTCTGGGCACAAGGTGCCTGTGCGAACAAGCAGGGCCAGGCCTCCCCTCCTGTAATGGTGGAGGCTCTGAGAGCGGTGGTGTTGACCCGAAATTCTGAGTTTGGTCTGTGGATCCTCAGGTCCCATGGAGGGAGTTGAGGGAACACAGCTAACAGCTATAGGAGAATTTTTCAGGCCCCTTACAGACCAGGGTATGGGACTGTGAACCCCATCATTGCATACAAGAACCAGAGCTGATCTGTTTTCTCTGCCTAGTATTCTGGAGCTCAACACAAAATTTTATGTGAAAATGAAAATTTCTTTTTAAGTAGAAAATCATAGGCTCAATCATGGGTCACAAAAACCTTACTGAAGAATGAGATACAATGTTAGGATTGTCTAACAATACAATGTCACTAGTGGTCACTTCTGCTATGTAGCATGAAAACAGTGACAGGTAAATCATGAGCTAATAAATACAGCTGTGTTCTAGTATAAAGTTTCATTTATGGACAAAGCTGTTTATATTTTATGTTATCCATGTGTGACAGCATATTATCTCTTCTAGTTTTTTTCTTTTAATTATTTGAAAATTTACCAACCATTATTAACTCACAAGCCACACAAAAACAGGTGACAGATTAGGCCTGGCTATAGGAAGCTTGTCGTCATCCTGCGAACTGGAAGATCTCTGGCAGAGAAAGAAGATCACAGCCGCCTCTGTGCAACACTCCTACAGTTTCTCACACTGGAGACCTGTAGTCTTGATGGGGCATACAGAATAGGCTCCCAAGGCAAGAGTCTATTGTTATTTTTCAGGAATTATACAAATTGCTTGTTAAACCATAGGCGCCTTGAAACCAGCCATGCTGGGAGTATTTGGATGATGAAAATTCACAAACAATGAAAACTCTGGCTTATATATCCAGAGAGTCACTTGTTAACATTGAGCAGTTCATCAATGCAGATAACCAAACAACAGTAAAGAGTACAGTCCAAGTAGGGAGAAGGACTTCCAACGTTAAAAAGATTGTCTTAGCCCATCTGCGCTAGTATTATAAAATCATGAGGTTTGTGTGATTTATAAATAATAGAAATTTACTTTCCACAGTTCAGGAAGCAAGGAAGTTTAGGGTTAATGCATCAGCCTTTGGTGTCTGGTGCACAGGGAGGTAGAAGAACAAAGAAAGGCCTAGTAAGTTCCCCCAAACCCTTCTCTCAGATGCTAGTCTTTCATGAGGCTGGAACCCTCTGACATGGTCATTTCCCAAAAGGCCTCACTTCTTCATCCCATAATGTGGATGAAGCTTCAACATGAAATTTGGAGGGAAAACTCATTCAAACTGTGGGAAAGTCTTCACACATCAAATAGACTCCCTGTGTGGCTCTTTGGTGATTTCATCAGTGTATGTAGTATGGGTTCTTTTTTTTTTTTTGCGGTACTGGGGATCGAACTCAGGACCCTGTGCTTGCTAGGCAGGCGCTTATTCCACTGAGCTATATCCCCAGCCCCATGTATGGGTTCTTAAAACCTATAAAAATAGTAACATTTAACACTTACATGTTTGTCTATGCCAAATAACATGTAAAATCTTTTTATCTATAAATAATTCTTGGGATGACCCTATCAGGTAGGTCTGCTATGTATATACAAGCAAGTCAAGAGCTAGAAGAGGACATTGGAGGTCTCACTGATAGTTCAAGGAGGACTCAGGGATCACATGTCCAGAGTCTGGGGCCCACACTACCTCTCTGTGCTGAAGAATCCCCCAAATCCTTCAGGATCCAGATCCACTTATTTTCCCAAACAAGCACTTTGTTCAAATTCCTTTTCATAGTCTTACCATACTCTCATGGCCTGGTATAACGAGGATGTTTTTGTGCCACAAGAATTTACTTAACAATGTCCGGGTTCCTTAGAGTAATCATGGCTAAGAAATATGCAGCATGTGTGCTTACCCTTGAGGGGTTCATATTCGAGTTGCAAAGGGGGATAATCATAAACGGAAAGTGTGTTGGAGGATGTGGCATGAGCAGAGTGGAAGTGGGATCCGGATCGTTCAAGGCCTGGGGACAGACAGGAGAAGTTTGGAAAGGCACGTGGGAGAGCCATTATGGAGAATTCTGAACACCTTCTTCAAGAGTTCTAGGTGTCTGGAAAGATGACAACGTTTTATTCCTAACCACAGAATCAAAGTCCATCCCCACTTCTCCAAAGGTGTTTAAAGGTCTAGCGGAACCCACCCCGAGGGCCCGAAGGGCTTCCTCAGGGCTCTGTGCCTGTGCTTTTTGCTATTTCCCCCCAGATTTTTGCAAGGAAAATCCATAAGCAGATATTGAACATATTCAAGGGTATGGGGTGCTAATTTGATATAAATATACATTGTGATGATTACAACAGCGAAATGATCATATGCAGCACTGCCTAGAGCTGGTGATCCTGGTGTGGGGAGGGGTGTGTGTTTAAAACACTTAAAATCTGCTCCTTTGTGAAATTTCAGGTAAATAATTGAGACCTGTTGACTGTAGCCACTGTGCTGTACTTTTGGCTCTCAGGCTGGGCGGGGATTGGGAGACGGGGAATGAGATGCTGACTCAAACCATATTTCCTACTATTTGAACTGATCCCCAGAGGGGATGCTGACAGCCCACTGACGGTCACAAATCTGAAGTTTCCTTGGTTACACAACTCGAGGTACATTAAAAACACACTCCTTGGACCATATGTGCCATTAATCAAAAAGCGTTCTGTACCGGCCACACGGCTTTGTGGTTGGAAGGCAGGACAGAGTAGCGGATCTAGGTGCTGATCATAGCTGGCACAAAGAAATGTGCTGCACAGTTTTCATGAGTGGATGGTGGAAAATGTGACAAAAGGACATGGTTCCTTTTGCACTGTTGTTGGACATTCTGACTTCAGGGTGCCTGCTGGGAAAGAGCTGGTGATCAGTGAAGGAGGCCCACAGAGGAGAGCCCAGAGCCCCTCCCCACTCTGTGCACCCCAGCAGCAGCAGGCTTTGCTGGCTGGAACCAACATGGTCAGGAGGGCGTGCTGAGGCTGGCACACCTCTGAGACCTTCAGGGAAAGAAACTCCCCAACCCCGCTCTCCGGCTCCCAAAACACAGAAGCCAGCTAAAGACGATGATAATGAATGAAGGAGAGAACATGGTAGGGACCTCAGGTTCACCCTGAGGTGGCCCATGTCTACCCGGGGTTGCTACCCTTGTAGCTTTGCAGCCCTAGGTAAAAAAATAGACACCAAGGCTGAGCTTTATTTAAACAATGGAAAATAACCGGTGGTGCCTCCGTAGTCCTCTCCAGGATCCCCTAGCTTCTCAAGTCACAGATGGGGGATTCTAACTGACGTTCAGTTACCTCTCCACTGAACTATCATGCCTCCCGCACTTTCCTCCAGCTCATGAATGCAGGGTGAGCAACCACAGCAAACAGAATATCTTCCACATACTTCCTGAATAAGAGTAGAATATTACTTATTTCCCCTCTCATTCCTTTCTTTTTCTTCTTTCATTGGAGCTTTAAAAAATGTTTTCTGCTAGTGTAATCCAAATGTCAGTGGGTCTCAACTTGTGATTTTGCTTTCTGGGGAACCACAGCAATACCTAAAGACATTTCTGGTTGTTACAGCTTGGTGGTGGTGGTTGGGGGTTGTTGTGAGAATCCGGGTTGTAGATGCCAGAGATGCTGCTGAGTACATTATGGTACGCAGGATAGCTGGCATCAATGAGAATTATCCTGCTCCAATATTAGTAAAGGGAAACCTTGGAATGAAAAAATCCCTGCAATGATGTTCAGGCTCAGCTAGTGTGTGTAGTCTTAGTTTTTGCTTTGGTTCCTTATGCACAGGCAGGGTGGATGACCCCTTGAAGAACAGACCAAAGTACTGTATTCACTGAGACCAGAGTGAAGGGCGAACCTCTTAGGTGCTACTTCAGAATGTTTTCCCACCTTCCACCCGTTTCCCTTGTCCTCACAACATCATGGCTATTCCTCAATTCTCACTGTCTTCAGAAACAGATATCACTGCTGTCCCTGTTTTATGGAGCAGACACTAAGGTTTAGTGGGGTGTAGCCAAGAGTCACTAGGGCAAAAAATGCAAGAACCAGAGTTTTAATGCAAGCTTAGATTCAGCTCAAGATTTCTGGATTTTTCCACTAGACTGTAAAATCCTCAAAAGCTCATTCTTAGTTATTTCTGTTTCCCAAACACACCTTGTATTTCAGTATAAGATGAAAGGAAAGAGATAAAAAATGAGAATGAGTGTGGAATAGTTCAATAAAAAGGAAGGAGTGGGAGAGAGAAAGAAGTAGGATTAGACCCAATTAATGGGAATGACAAGCCTAATGGCCCCTAACCCTGAGCACAGGTGCTACTCAGCTTCCCGGCAGCACTCCTGGCCCTCTCTCTCCTTTCTTGTGCAAGGCCCTTCCTTGATCTGCAATGAAAAATGCCCTGTAGGAACCTGGAAGTCAGCCCTAAGTGAGAAGTCCAAATGCTGCTAGACTGCCTGTCCTGCCCCAGAGGAGAAATCGCCTCAGCACCAGGTAAAGGGGAGGCTGGTCATTGGCTGGAGGGCAGCCAGCCAGCGGCCAATGTTGGCTTTACATGAAAGATCCATTCACATCCAGAGAAGAGTCCCTTAATGGTAAAGAGTCCAAAGAAGAGGAGTCCAAAAAGATATCAATATCCCCTTCCCTGATGCTACACAAAAGGCCATTACATTTATTCTTTCTTTCACTAATGTTGGGTTAATCCAAATGCTGCACCTAGCTTGACGTCTGGCTTATGGTAGGCTTTCCAAAGGTGTTAAGTAATTCAGTTAATGTCTTAATCTGTATTTTATTAAGATATTCGCACAAAATATGTGAAGTGGCATCTACTGTATGCAACCTCTGTGTTAGGGGCCAGGGTGACAGAACAAAAATAAGTAAATAAAGGTACAGTCTTTGGACTTCTACAGCTTGTGGTGTGTTTGGGTTACCGATGTTCTACCCTCACTCCTAGCACAGCTCTTGTCTCACAAGAGAGAGCTGAATTAAGCAGTGAAGTGGTATGCCTCAACAAAAGATCAAGACTTGAGCATCAAGATTAGGGTGGGACTATGAATTTCACACTAGTGAAAGGTGTGAAGAGAGATGTCTACACCAGAGGTCACATGGGTCTAAAATTGTAAGTGGAGCTTCCGAGGCAATGATTCATGATACAGATCCTGAGGCCAAGGACTAAGAATACGTTTGAGGAATGAAAGCAATAAAGATCTGAGTGTAGCTTGAGGTCAGCCTGTGGCGGAAAGTGTGCAGGAAGCATGCGGGCAGATCAGAGGGGGCCCCATGCTTCACACTAAGGGGCAGGGACTATCCCATGAGATTCGGGGAGCCACTGACTTAATTCAATAGAGAGGCAGTGTACGTGTCAGTATGGCTTGGGAGAGACGAATAGACAAGTGGTACACTGAAAAGGAGTGTGAATGAAATTCTTCCAGAGAAGGGGGAGATTCTGGAATATTCTTTACTGTTTGAAGGAAAATTACGGCACTGAAGGAAGCTGAGAAGAAGCAACCAGATCCCGAGGGAAGGGTGAACATGATAAATAAGCAACGCATATGTGTGGAGAAGAGGAAGAACTGCAGTCAAAGGATCTAGGAGTACAAAGACATAACCAAATGAAAGGAATGTGTCAAGTGGGAATATATGACAGGTTCAGTGCTCCAGCCAAAAATCTGTCCTGAAAATCACTATGAAATGCAAGCATGTGACAACATCTGACATTGGAGTTGTTTCA
Organism: Dinomys branickii; assembly: GCA_004027595.1. Classification (NCBI taxonomy): domain Eukaryota; kingdom Metazoa; phylum Chordata; class Mammalia; order Rodentia; family Dinomyidae; genus Dinomys; species Dinomys branickii. Next base: position 3,759 of record PVLD010035776.1, on the reverse strand, counting down.
CTTCTAAAACAGAGTCTGTGTACTTAGAAAGGAACCTCCACACACTGCTCCAATTAAATAGTCAAAGTATGGATCATTCATAGTCTAATTAGCTGTGGCAGTGAAATGTGCTACTGCCACAGCGTTGTATCTTTCAAGGAAAAAAGTCTAGATATGAGTCAGAGTATGTATACATTGCTTCATGTTATTTCACACAGTCTAATGCAAGATAAGCAGCTGTGGCCAGGATTCCTGCCATCTGAGTCTTGGTGTGCACATCTAGGGATATCAGGCAGTGCTGAGGCCCATGGCTGTGAGACCAAAACACATGGAGCCCCTGGAGAGGCACCACACCTGGGACAGATGTTCCCCTGTGGGACAGCGTCCAGGGCTCCCAGCCCTACTCTCTGACTCAGCTTCTCTTTCTCCTTCAGACAGTGCCGTATGTCAGAAGTGTCCAGGGAACCAGTGGCCTGGTGTGGGGAAGAGCCAGAGCGGCCCTAGAACCCTGGAATTTCCTGTCAAACCATGAGCCCCTTGGCACAGCCCTGGCTGTCTGCATGGCCCTGCTCTTCCTCCTTGCCCTGGCCATCTTAGGGATCTTCATCCAGCACCACCACACCCCCATGGTCCGTGCCAACAATCGCTGGCTCAGCTACCTCCTGCTGGCCTCCGTGGCACTCTGCTTCCTCTGCCCCTTCTTGTTCATTGGCCACCCGGGCACCCTCACCTGCGCCGTGCACCAGGCAGCCTTCGGGGTCACCTTCACAGTCTGTGTGTCCACTGTGCTGGCCAAGACCATGGTGGTGGTGGCCGCCTTCCACGCCACACAGCCAGGGGCCCATGTCAGGAGTTGGCTGGGGCCCTGGCTCCCTGGCACCATCCCCACTGTCTGTTCCCTGATCCAGGCTGCCTTGTGCACACTGTGGGTGGTGCGATGGCCCCCGAGGCCTATGAACTCCACAGAGCTGGTTCTAGCAACACGGTGAAGTGCGATGTGGGTTCCCTGGAGCTGTTCTATGCCATGCTGGGCCACTTGGGCTTGCTGGGTCTGGTCAGCTTGCTGGTGGCCTTCCCTGACCGCTGGCTGCCTGACACCTTCAACAAGGCCAAGCACATCACCATCAGCATGCTGGTCTGCTCCTGCGTCTGGGTGTCCTTCATGCCTGCCCACATGAGCACGCAAGGCAAAGACACTGTGGCCGTGGAGGTCTTTGCCATCTTGGCATCGGCTGCAGGCTTCCTGTACTGCCTCTTCTTTCCCAAGTGCTACATCATCCTTCTCCGCCCTGAAAAGAACACCAAAGGACAGATGCTTGGCGGACGTGACCCCAAGTGAGCAACATGGAAGTGGACCACAGGGAGGACCACTTCCTGTGATGCCCTCCCTGAACTCCCTGCCAAGGGGATGCTCCTTCCTCTGCGCCTGTCACACCACCTGGACCCCACTGTCACTGAGCTGCTGCAACTTTGTATTTCAGTCTATGGGGGAGATAGGCATGTGTGCAAACAGTACCATCATTGATAGAAACACATGCACCTCGTTCGTCCAGTGGGTGTGAACACCCAGTCAAAGCCTGGTACTGAGATGACATAAAATATATGTTTGGTGAATGAGTGAATCAACTTAGGCAAACCTAGCACTGGGAGAGATCTTTCAGAGGTGGCAAAGAAGGTGAGTGGTTGAGGGTTGAGTACTGGCACCCAGACCCGGCTCCCATCCTGGCTCTTTCTCACGCTGGCTGTGAGAACTCCAGCATGTTATTTAACCTCTCTCTGTTGGACTTTCCTCCCACAAAGAAAGCCTCTGCCTTTCCTTCAGGGATGTGGTGATAATGAAATGAGAAAGCGCGGACATCACTCAACACAGGTCAAATACTTAGATATGTGAAGCCCTCGGGGAAGAAGTGACAGGGAGGAGACCCATGTGCCCAGGCCACATCACACAGAGGTGGACCAGCAGGTGAACAAGACTCTAGCCTAGCTCTAACATTTCCTGGGCCATGTGGTTGGGGTGATTTCTGCAGCTTCTCTGTAATTCTCTTCCTTTGGCTGTGAAAGAGATGAACGCCAGCAATGATCTTGTGGGGTTCTCAAGAAGGAGTAAATGAATTAACATTAAAACATTTGGAATAGTATGTGGCACATAACAACCACTGAACAAGAATCTGTTCAATAATTCAATAAAATCATCATAGTGATAAACTTAGATCTCTTGATTCCTGAGGAAATGTTGAATCTTGTAAAAGACCCTGGCCCCAAGCCAGGTCCCAGTGAAGGACTTTCAGAGAGGCTAAAGCCTCGTTCCTACAAACAGCCTGTGATCTAACATTTCCAGCCCAACCTGGCTTGAGGAGACTAAACATATCTATCAGGAAATCTTCTCTTACGTTAACAACCTGTACCTGCTCTGGGCAGTTGATTTTGAGCAACTGAGAACAGGTAGGGGCCGCAGACCAGTGTGTTGACCCCCAGAACAGACAGCACATGAAGCCCCTTCACTTCCTGGAGAGAGTAAGGATGCTAAGGAGGCAGAGGAAACGTAGGATCATGAGTTTTGACAGTGCTCTTCCCAGTATAAATAAGCAAGAAAGGGTCTCTGGCTCCACCATGCCATGACTTCCTGGCAATGGAAGTGGGGAGAGACACAAAGTCAGGAATGAATGGGGTCAAGGCCTTCAGATCCCCGTGTGTAACTTCACCAGGCCTAGGTCCATGCCGCAACAGCCTCAAAGTGCGCAGCCTCTAAATACCAGCTTCCTGGCTGAATACTTCATCACAGCCCTATATGCCCCACCTTCCCTTGGCTCCAGGAGATTTCCGAACACAGACCCCCAGTACTCACTGCTTTGCCACGTGGCTTCCAATGTGGCCCTTCTGAAGCAGCACTTCCCATCTCTAGATGCCCTTCTTGCTGGAGATGCCCTGGCACAAACACTGGTGAAGCCGAGCTCAGTGTTCAGTGTTTCTCAGGGTCGTGAAGAACATGAGATTTTGACTCACATGGATCTGACACTATGCCGTGGATCTGCAAGATACTCCCTTGGCTGCCCATCATTCACTGTCACTGTTCTTGCAGAGTCTTCCGAGTCTTCTTTCTAAGAGTCCTGTCTTCCCTTACAAGCCTTCTCCCTCACTTTTCCTATAAATCTGCACACAAGTGAGGCCCCAACATGCGCAGAACACCTGCTCTGTACCAGGCAGCACGGCGAGCATGAAGGAGCACGCAGGCTCAGGGCAGGCACCTCCAGCACCCAGCCTGGCTCCGTACAGTGCAGATATGCTGACAATACTTTAAGGTCTCTGATCCATGGCCCATAGAGAGGATGCCAGAGACTGTAGGGTTGGTACGAGGGGCAGATTAGTTACCCTGAAAGAATCTGCTTTGCGACTCAGAATGCGGGAAAAGGGTAAAGACATGGGACATTTCAGACGCAGACGGAAACAGCGTGGACTTCCTCCATGCCGGGCCATCGCCGGGAGCAGCTGCCCGGTCAGCAAGGTGTCTTCGCCCTGCAACATCCATCAGCGATGCCTTTCCTCTGCGGTGGTGGTTTTTATGAAGTGGGTGTCCTTCCTCACTCTCTCTTTACCCACCCTAGAGCCAAAAGATGGAAAGAGCCTGGACTCCCTGAGGAAAATAACTCATGTCTTCCTAGAGCAGAGACCCTAAACTTCTGTGGGAAGCCAGGCTGTAAATAGTGTGAAACAGGGAGTTTCTGCCACATTTTCTTCTCTATGGGATTTCTATTATTTAGTAATGCTTTAAAAATGTTTTTG
>PVLD010035775.1:0-11509 GCA_004027595.1 Dinomys branickii | reverse complement strand
TAATTGGGACCTCATCCTTCTGAAAAGTTTTTGTACATCTAAAGAAATCACCAGCAAAGTAAAAAGAAAACCCACAAATTGGGAAAAAATCCTAGCTGGCTGTCCCTCAGACAAAGGACTGCTATCTAGAACATACAAAGAATTAAAAAACATGTACCTGTCCAAATTCAAAGACCCAATACTGAAATGGGCAGCTGAGATGAATAGAGGGGTCTCTGATGTGAGCCCAGATTGTTACATTCTTGGAGGACTCTTAACTCCCATTGTTCCCTCACCAGCCCCGAGAAGAAGGACTGGAGACTGCAGACTGGAGACAGAGGTGCTGGCAGAGCTGCAGGAGTTGCGGGCCCTGAAGCTGCGGCAGGTGCGGGTGCAGCGGGGCCATGGTGAGTCTTTGGCACCAGTGGAAGCAGCAGCAGCGACCCTGGGAGGGTTCACCCCAGCAGCCGCAGAAGGGGGACAAGGCCGCGGCCACCCCCACGGTCCCATGCGCCCAACCCACACCCATCCTTTGGGAGCCCTTAAAGGCCAAGAGGAAGACGGAGGGCATGGGCAGTAGGAGGTCGCAGCTCTCCAGCTGGGTGGTGCTGAAGAAGAGAAAGGCTAAAGTGGAGGCCCCGCCATGCAGCAGGGCCTGGCTCCTCCATCTTGCAGAGCCTGGGGCAACAGAGAAACTGCTGATCCCTGCCCACAGCTGCCTGGTTCCTCCATCTGGAGCCAGCTGGGAGCCTCTGAGGTGCTGGTGAACCAGGAGCACCTGAGCCTAGAAGAGGAGGACCCCGCAGAGTCTGGCAGGATGGGCAGCACCCGGACCATCCTGTCTGCAAGCCAGAAGGACTAGAAAGAGTGACCCAGGGTCACACAAGAGCCCTTAACACCAAAGGAGGAGCCCTGGCTACAGGCCTGGGAGAGCACTGCCTTGGGCAGGGCAGCCAGATGGCCCGATCCTGGAGGCTCAGGAAGCAGGGCCTGATTTCTACAAGGCCAGGGGCCAGGAGCACCGCCACAGAGAAAAGGCCACCACGGAGGCGATGGTACTTGGGAATCGCTGCCTGTGCATGCTGGCAATGAGAGAGATCAGGGGTGCCTGTGCAAGGAACAGCCAGCTTTGAACTCTCTGGCGCCCTTCTTAGGGACACGAACACATTTCAGGGTGTGCGCATTAAACACAGGGAGTCCTCCAAAGCGTGCATACCCTGAACCTGGTGGTGCCTCTACCCCTTTAAAAATACCGAGCTGCTCCCCGTCTTGCACGTCCATCGGCAGAGTGCTCATCTTTTGGGGCGACAACACAGGGTCACGGATATCCCACTCCATCATCCATCCTGTTCCAAGCAGGGTGCGGTCCTTCAGTACTGGCTCTGGAACACACTCACACTGATGGCAATGTCGGCGGAAGGGTACAGCCCTACATGATTGACTTGGGCTCAGGCAACAGCATGTTGCTGAACAGTGGGTGTATTGAGCCACAGAGATACTATGAACTCATACAGAAGGATGTGCTTCTGTTTGGCTTCAGCACTAGAGAGTAAGTCCTGCTGCACGAGTCCTCGGTTGCAACCGAGCCAGACAGGGAGGAGGACAGCACGGGCAGGAAGTCGTTCCTCACTGCGAGCCAACTGAGGACCCGTGCTAGTAAGATACTCTTGCTTGCAGTCTCCCTTGAAGCCCCTCTCGTCACTGTCACCTGTGACTCTAGAGAGCCACGGGTGCTGCGGTGCCTCCTGCTTCTTACTGTCCCAAGTCTTCCTTCTGTTTCCAAGCAGCTGCCGGGATTGCTCAAGGACACCGACAGTTTTCCTCATGGCATTTGTCCAGTGGCCCATCAGCCCCGTGCCTTTGGATGATATTTGTTTCCAGATCTCCTCCTGAGCAAGGGAATCATTTGCTTTGAAAGGGCTCTCATAGCTTGTTCTCTTTTCAGGGTGACGTTAGGGAGCAGGCTGGGGGTGGGTGGGTGGGAGTTGTGTGCAACAGGAAACTTTGCTTTGGGCATGCAAAGCCCTGAGCAGAGAATCTTGCTGAGATCTGGTCACCAGAGCATCAGCTAGCGTTGACCAGAGCATCAGCGAGCGTTGACCAAAGCCTCAACCCACCTCTCCTGAGCTACCAAGTGCTACAAGTGAATTTCCCACCTAAATTTTGGTTTCTGTGTGGCGGTCCCTGCGGGTAGCCAAGGGCCTCCTTACTGACTATTGGGCACATGCCTGAAAGCACATCCCAAAGCACAGGACTATGGAGGAAGATCACTGCAAATTACAAGTGCTGGCTGACCCACTGTCCTGAGAGGCCGAAAGTGGCCGTGGATCTGCCTACTGGTAGAAAATTTCCGAGTTCTCTGTGGAGCCTGTCAGTCACCATTTCCGTCCTCTTGTCTTCCTGTTACAATCATTCCCAAATGGTCAGCTTTGTTTTTCATTGAAAAATGCACGGTCCTTCACCTGACAGCACCCCTGCTTCAGGCTAACAACCTGTACAGGTGTCTAAAGAAGTTTGTGTAGCTCCCACATGTCACCTTTACAAAATGGCTCAGTAGGGTGTTTAACACTTCAGGCCAGAGAGAAAGGGGACTGCCCAGTACCGCAATTTTTCAGTATGGGACCGTGTCTAAGTACACTAGTACCTACCTACATAAAAAACCCGGACATACACAGACATACATAAACTGCTTCAAAGAGCGCCATACTGGTCTTCATAGAATGTTTTATAATAAAACCATTACACACCGTGGGTCTGCCTGCATTTGAAGAGTGAATTTTCACTGATATATATTTTTAGGTTGAAATTAATATTGGTGAATATAGACACACCTCGCCCCCCTCAAAAAAAAAAATAAATCAACCAAACAAATAAAAGAAGATTCAATCCTGGCTCGGTAAATGTCAGCAGCTCACCACGGTAGGTGTTTAAAAGACCTTCAAAGCCGGGCAGCTCAAATACTTTCAGTCCGGAAACGTACTCAGAGTATCCTGCAACACTCGCACACACTCCTACAGGACATGGGGAAATCTAGGAGGAATCAGCCAGCACTGTAGCAAAGGAAAGAATTAGCAGCAGTCGTGACAGTTCTTTCAAAGGGAGACAACCCTGAGTTTTCTTCCCCAGAGAGAGACACCTGATCTTTCCTGCTCATGCTGTCTCCTAATCTCTTGGAAAACTCATTAAGGAGCTTTCGAATTTCAAGTCAGCATGAGCCAGGACTCTAAATTCTATGACCTTGGCACAACGCTTCAGATGGTGACGTGATGACAAAGGACAGTCTAGTGGGTCATTCTGAAAATGGTACCTGGAGCATGGAGGTGTTGGCCAGTTGCCTGGGGAAGTGGGGGTCAGGGCCAGAAAATCTTGGCAAACACCTCATGGGTGGAGCCAACTAGGAAGCAGCCCTTGAGCAGGGCTTGCCTTAACCAGTGGACCTGTATTGTTTACTGGCGTGGCTTCATCTCCTTGTGTGGAGGCAGGTGGCGGGTGGCTAGACTCCTAAGTGAGGCCCTGATGCCTCCTGAGGCCAGAACGGTGGAGGAAGCCCGAAAGCCTCCAAGGAGCTGGCCACATTGTAGCCAAGGACACCTGAAGCCCTTCTCCACCAGCTAGACTGTAGCCTTGGGCAACTTCCTGCAGCCGGGAGGGGTAACTGGAGACCTTCCTAGGGTAAGCCCCTAATTGGTTGAGCCCTTTTGAGTACCGCCCTCCCCTGTTGCGCCAACTGAATAAATAGGAGGCCAGAGAGAATGTTGAACTCTGGGAGGGCTCTGAACCCCCTCTGATCCCTCACCAGCCCCAATAAGAAGGTGCTAGGGGACAGCGCCAAGGTCTGGAGACTGGAGAGGTGGTGGTGAAACTGCGGGTGGACCTGGGGAAGCATGGTGCAGCAGCAGCAGCAGCGCCCCTGGGAGGGTTCACTCCAGTGGCAGCAGTAGGATGGGGATGAGGCCGCCCTCGAGGCCCTGTGCGCCCAGCCCATGGCCACCCTGTGTGAGGCCCTGAAGGCCAAGAGGAAGGCGGCGGGCTTTGGCAGTAGTATGTCACAGCTTTCTGGCTGGGTGATGCTGAAGAAGAGAAAGGCAGAAGTGGAGGCCACCGCGTCGCAGCGGGACCCGGCCCCTCCATCTTAGGGAGTCTGGGATGGCAGAGAGGCTGCTGAGCCCTGCCCACAGCCGCCTGGCGCTTCCTCCCCAAGCCGGCTGGGATCCTCAGGGGTTTTGGTTAAGCAGGAGCGCCTGAGCCCAGAACAGGAGGACCACCGCCCCCACAGAGGCGGGCAGGATAGGCAGCACCGCTGACCAGCCTGTTGGCAACCCAGAACGGCTCAGAACAGTGACCCAGACGCACACTGGGGCCCTTCCCGCTGAAGGAGGAGGAGCTCTGTCGACAGGCCCGGGAGTGGGAGGCCTTGGGGAGGTCAGCCAGATGGCCGGAACCTGCAGGCTTGGGAAGAAGGGATTGAGTTCTACAAGGCCAGGTGCCAAGAGAAGCACCGTCAGAAGAGCAAAGGCCATCACGGTGGTGATGGTGCTTGGGAGTCGCTGCCTTGGCAAATGAGAGAGACCAATAGGCACCTGTGGTGCAAGGAACACCCAGCTTTGAACTCTCTGGGGCACTTCTTCGGGACACGAAAACCTTCCACGGTGTGGTCATTAAATACAGGCAGTCCTCAGAAATGCGCATCCCCCGAACCCGGTGGTGCCTCTACCCCTTTAAAATGCCGAGCTGCTCCCCGTCTTGCACATCCACGGGCAGAGCGCTTACCTTTTGGAGTGACATCGCGCGATCGCAGACATCCCAATCCATCATCCGTCCTGTTCCAAGCAGCACGCAGTCCTTCAGTACCGGCTCGGGAACACACTTGTGCAGATGGCACTGTCAGCCTAAGTGTGAAGCCCTACATCATCGATTTGGGCTCAGGCAATGGCATATTCCTCAACAGCAGGCATATTGATCCACAGAGATACTTGGAACTCAGACATAAGGATGTGGTTCCATTTGGCTTCAGCACCAGAGTATGTCCTACTGCACAAGTCCTCGAATGCCTCCACCCAGAGGGGGAGGAAGATGCACAAGAGCACAAGCAGGAAGTCGTTTCTCACGGCTAGCCAAGTGAGGACCCGCACTAGTCATATATGCTTGCTTGCTGTCTGTCTTGGACCACGTGTGCTGTGCTGCCTCCCGCCTCTAACCACAGCAAGACTTCCTGCTGTCGCCAAGTGGATGCAGGAATTGCTCAAGGTCAACGACAGCATTCCTTGAGGCACTTTTCCCATGGCCCAGCAGCCCCAGGCCTGCAGATGATGTTTGTTTTCAGATCTGCTCCTGAGCAAGGCAAACCCTTGCACTGAAAGGGCCCTCGTGGCCTGTTCTCTTCGCGTGGTGACCTTACGGAGCGGGAGACAGAGTTGTGTGCCCCAGGACACTTTGCTCTAGGCGTGGAAACCCCTGAGCAGAGAACCTTGCTGAGCTCTGCTGGTCACGAGAACAGCCACTAACCTTGACCAAATCCTCAAAGCAACCCGTCTGAGCTCCTGAGTGCTACCAGTGGATTTCCCACATAGGTTTTGGTTACCCTGTGGGGGTCCTTGCGGGCTACCCTAGGGCCTCCTTACTGACTGTTGGGCAGATCCCTGAGGGCACCTCCCAAATCTCACCACTATGGATGAAGATCACGGCAAATTAGCACGAGTGCTGGTTGACCCACTGTCCTGAGAGGCTGAAACAGGCTGTGGATCTGCGTGCTGTGAGATTTCCGGCTTCTCCCTGGAGCCTGTCCATCACCATTTCTGTCCACTTGTCTTCCCTATTACAATCACATGCAAATGGTCAGCTTTGTTATTCTTTGAGAAATGCATGGTCTTTCACCTGACATTGCCCCTGCTTCAGCTGAACATCCTGCACTCATGTCTAAAGGTTGTATAGCTCCCACGTCACCTTTACAAAACTGCTCAGCAGGGTGTTTACCCGTTAAAGCTGGAGAGTTAGGAGACTGCTCAGTTCCCTAGTTTTCCACTATGGGGGAGTATGTATGTTGAAAATTAAGAAGTCCTCATGTAAAATATATGTACACACACACACACACACACATGTATACATGTATATATAGAAGCTGGTTGAGAAAGCTGCCTACTGATTTTCCTGTAATGTTTTGTGATGAGAATTTTTACACCACATCAGAGTTATGCTCTGAGAACTGCCTCTTGGCCTGAAGCCCATAAGGTATGTAGACTCATTCTTCTTGGTCTTCATTCTTTTTTTTTTTTTTTGAATTTTTTAAAATGAATTTTTATTTTAAAGAGAATAGAAACCAATAAAAAGATACAGAATTTCAAAACGATAGAAATTAACAGTGGCTGTTAAATTGCATATTGTTATCTTCGAAGTAGTGGCTCAGATGACCAGATATAGGTGTGTAAGATTGGTCAAACAATATAAACACTAACTGTTCCTTTCAATGAACTATTAGAAATTAGTAGTATAATTATCTTAGCTATTTTTGCCTATCTCTCTCTCTCTCTCTCTCCTTTCCCCCAATTGTTCTCTCTTTTAGAGCAGTTTCTTTCCCTGTCACTATATCTACTGTACCTTTTGGATCCTATTTACTCTTTCAGTTTCTTACACTAGGGAGACAATATGATGTTTACACAGGCAAGTCTGGTGTTTTTCACTTATGAGTATGGTCTCTAGTTGGTTCCATTTACCTATAAAAGCCTTGAGTTTATCTTTATAGTTAAGTAATGTTCCATTACATAAAAATACCACATCTTATTTATCCATCCCTCACTTGATGGACATTTGGGTTGTTTCCAAGATTTAGCTATGACAAATTGTGCTGCTGTAAATATGGGGTGCACATATATCACTGTGGTATGATGTTTTTAATTCTTCTGGGAAAATATCCAGAAGGGGAATAACTGGTTTAAATGGAACCTCTAGACCTAGTTTGCTGAGAAATCTCCAAACTGCTCTCCATAGTGGTTGCATCAGTCTGCATTCCCACCAGCAGTGTAATAGAGTCCCTATTTCCCCACAGCCTCGCCAGCATTTGTTATTGGATGACTTTTTCATACTGGCCAGTCTTACTGGGGTGAGATGAAATCTCGATGTTGTTTTTATTTGCATTTCTCCAATGACTAAGGAAGTGGAACATTTTGTCATATATTTATTTGCCATTTGTATTTCTTTATCTGAGAAGTGTGTATTCATCTCAGATGCCCACTTCTGGATTGGGTCTTTGAATTTGGACAGGTACATGTTTTTTAATTCTTTGTATGTTCTAGATAACAGTCCTTTGTCTGAGGGACAGCCAGCTAGGATTTTTCCCAATCTGTGGGTTTTCTTTTTACTTTGCTGGGGATTTCTTTAGACGTACAAAAAATTTCAGTAGGATGAGGTCCCAATTATTGATTCTTTGAAGTGTTTCCCTTGCAGTTTCATTTTTGTTCATGAGCTCTCTGCCTACTCCTATGTCTTCAAGATTTTTACCTACTTTCTCTTCCAATAGGTTTACAGTTTCTGTTTTAATGTTGAGGTCTATGATCCATTTTGACCTGAGTTTGGTGCATGGTGATAGACTGGGGTCTATTTTCAGTTTTTGGCAAGAGGCAAGCCAGTTTTTCCAGCACCATTTATTAAACAGGCCTTCTTTCTTCCAGTGGATTTCGTTGACCCCTTTGTCAAACATTAGGTAGCTGAGTGGGTTTTTCATTATGGTTGCATCTTCCAGTCTGTTCCATTGATCCTCAGGTCTGTTTTTTAGCCAGTACCAGGTTGATTTTATTATAGTAGCTTTGTAGTATAATTTCAGGTCAGGGATTGTAATTCCACCTGACATGTCCTTATTGCCCAGGATTGCTTTTGCTATTCTGGGTCTCTTCTGGTTCCAGATGAGTTTGAGGCATATTTTCTCTAGATCTGTGAGGTATGCTAATGGTAGTTTAATGGGAATTGCATTGAATCTGTACAACAGTTTTGGTAGTATGGCCATTTTTACAATGTTAGTTCTTCCTAACCATGAGCAGGGTATGTTTTCCCATTTATTGAAATCCTCTTCGATCTCCTTTTTCAGAGTGCTGTAGTTTTCACTGAATAAATCTTTCATATTCTTTGTTAGATTGATTCCTAAGTATTTCAATTTCTTGCTTGCTATTGTAAAGGGTATGGTTTCCTCAATTTCTCTCTCAGCCTGTTTGTTGTTCGTGTATAGGAATGCTATTGATTTTTGGGTGTTGACTTTGTATCCGGCTACGCTGCTGAATTTGTCAATTCCAGGAGTTTTCTTGTGGAGTTTTTGGGGTCCTCCATGTATAGTATCATTTCATCTGCAAATAGTGATAGTTTGACTTCTTCCTTTCCTATCCTTATTCCTTTTATTTCTCTCTCTTGTCTGATTGCTCTGGCTAGTGCTTCCAGAACTATGTTGAACAGGAGTGGTGACAATGGACATCCTTGTCTTGCTCCTGACTTTAAAGTGAAAGTTTTCAGTTTATGTCCATTTAGTATGATGTTGGCTGTTGGTTTGTTGTAGATGGCTTTGATCAGATTGAGGTAGAGGCCATCTATTCCTATTTTTTCTAAGGTTTTTAACATGAATGCATGCTGGACTTTATCGAAAGCCTTCTTTGCATCTATTGAGATGATCATGTGATTTTTGTCTTTGACTGTATTAATATAGTGTATTATATTCATTGATTTGCGAATATTGAACCATCCCTGCATTCCTGGAATGAATCCTTCCTGGTTGTGGTGTATAATTTTCCTTACGATTCGCTGTAATCTATTTGCCAATATTTTGTTGAGTATCTTTGCATCTATTTTCATTAGAGAGATTGGCCTGTAGCTCTCTTTCTTGGTTGGGTCTCTCTCTGGTTTTCGTATCAGTATAATACTTGCCTCCAGAAATGTGTTGGGGAGAGTTTTTTCCTTTTCGTTGTCATTGAAGAGTTTGAGGAGTGTTGGCATTAGATCTTCTCTAAATGTTTTATAGAATTCTGCTGTGAATCCATCACGGCCTGGGCTTTTCTTTGTTGGTAAGTTTTAATAACGTTTTCAATCTCATTAATTGATATTGGGTTGTTCAGGATTTTTACATCTTCCTGATTCAATTTTGGCAATTTGTACCTTTCTAAGAATCTGTCCATTTCTTCTGTATTTTCTATGGGAATACAGATTTTCAAAGTAGGTATTAATGATCTTTTGTATTTCTTTTGGATCTGTAGTGACTTCATCCTTTTCATTCCTTATTGCATGAATTTGAGATCTTTCCTTTTTTTTGATAAGGTTGGCTAGGGGTTTATCAATTTTATTTATTCTTTCGAAGAACCAACTCTTTGATTCACTAATTTTTTGTAGAGTTTTCTTCATCTCAATTGCATTAATTTCTGCCCTGAGTTTTATAATCTCCTCCCTTCTTTGGGCCCTTGGTTTGGCTTGTTGCTCTTTTTCTGGGAGTTTGAGGTGTATCATTAGGTTATTTATTTGCTCTCTATTTTCTTTTTACATGAGTTCATTGGTATAAATTTCCCTCTGAGGACTGCTTTCATTGCATCCCACAGATTCCGGTAGGTTGTACTTGCATTTTCATTTATTTGTAGGTAATTTTTAATTTCTTCTTTAACTTTTTGTGTGACCCATTGGTTATTCAGGAGGTTGTTGTCTAATTTCCACGTGTTTATGTGGTTTTTGGAGTTCTCTTTGTCATTAATTTCCAATTTTATTGCATTGTGGTCCAATAATATGCATGGGATAATTTGAATTCTTTTGCATTTATATAGATATGCTCTATGGGCTAGAATGTGGTCTATTTTGGAGAAAGACCCATGTGCAGCTGACAAAAATGTATATTCTGATGTTGTGGGGTGGAATACTCTGTATACATCTACTAAGTCCATTTGTTCACACTTTTGGTTCAGGTCTGTTATTTCTTTGCTGAGTTTCTGTCCAGTTGACCTGTTTGCATCAAAGGGGTGTTAGGTCCCCTATTACAATAGTGTTATTAGTTATTTGATTTTTTACGTCTGTTAAGATTTGACTTGTAAAGTGAGGTGCTCCATGGTTTGCTGCATAAATGTTTAGGATTGTTACCTCTTCCTCTTGCAGCTTTCCCCTAACTAGTATGTAATGGCCTTCTTTATCTCTTTTGATTGTTTTTGGTTTGAAGTTTACATTGTTTGCAAACATAATAGCTACCCCTGCTTTTTTCTGGGGGCCTGTTGCATGGAGAATTGTTTTCCAACCTTTAACTTTCAACCTGTAGATTTCCTTTTGAATAAAATGTGTTTCCTGTATACAGCATATTGTTGGATTGTGTTCCTTAATCCACTCTTCCAATCTTTTCCTTTTGACTTTTGGCCATTTACATTAATGGTTATCATGGTTATATGTTGGCTTATTCTAGTCATGTTATTTACTTGTTGTTTTCCTTCTTTTGCTGATTGTTTACTTGTTCTGTTTAGGGAGTTATTTCTATTGTTGTTCTTGGAATTGTGGTCTCTTTTTTCTCTGTCTAGAATATCTTTTAGTGCTGTTTGCAATGCTGGTTTGGCACACATGAAGTTCTTCAATTGTTCTTTGTTGTAGAAATATTTTATTTGTCCATTGAATTTGAGGGATAGTTTTGCAGGATACATCAGTCTAGGTTGGAAGTTGTTTTGTCTCAGAATCTGTAATATCTTGCTCCAAGCTCTTCTTGATTTCATGGTTTCCGTTGAGAAGTCTGCTGTGATTCTGATGGGCTTTCCTTTATAGGTGATCCGTTTCATTTCTCTAGCAGCTTTTAATATTGTGTTCTTTTGCTGGATATGTGGGATCTTGACTATTATATGCCTGTGTGTGTTTTTCTTTGGGTTATGGATCACTAGGGTTCTATATGCCTCGATTAACTGAACTTCAGTATCTTTTACCTTGTTTGGGAAATTTTCTGCTATTATTTCAGCAAATATTCTTTTTATATCATTTGTGAGATCTCCTACTGTTTCACACACTCCTATAACTCGAATATTGTTATGTTTTGCCTCATGTTGGAGCTGTTGGATTGACTTTTCTTGCGTCTTTGATGATATCATGAGATTCTTCCTTTCATGCTCATAAGCTGCCATGCTGTCTTCCAGTTCTGAAATTCTATCTTCGGTTTCATTTAAACGGTTTTACATGCTTTCAGCCTAAGTTTTCAAATCCTGGCATTCTCTTTGGACCTGTTTCATTCTTGGTAATTCATTCCTAAATTGCTCTTGTAACATTTCCATTTGTTTCCTATTTTCTTCTAATCTTTTGTCTATTTCTTCTCTATGTGTACAGAACATTTCTTCCATCATTGTTTTCAGGTCGTTTTTTGTCTGAGAGATCATTGCAGGTATGTGGCTTATTTCTGCTTTAAGCTCTTTTATGGCCTGTTGGAGTTGTTTCATTTCGGATGCAATCGTTTCATAACTTGCAGGTATGTGGCTTCCTGGTTCCCCTGTATCCTCGCATTCAAAACTTGTTCTGGGTGGGGTTGAGTTTTGAGACTGCGTTTTGTTCCTCT
>PVLD010035774.1:0-11510 GCA_004027595.1 Dinomys branickii | reverse complement strand
GGTTAGCAAATCATACTACGCTACGTGGGCCTCCAGGATTGGTTTTAAGGCGGAGTAAGCAGGTACCTCTCTATATATGGTATACACAGAGTCAGCAACAAGAACCAGAAAACAGGATATAGGCGCCATCTTGGTAACACGGTGGGAGGGGCTGATTCCAAGGAGACTAACAGCAAGCCCTCACACCGGCTCCCAACACATTGTCTCTTCCCTCCATCTCTTCTGTTGAATTTAAACTCAGAAGTTTTGTTTTATTTTGATGACTTTATTTACCCCTCCATTGTCTTTCCGTAGCAAGCTGCTTTTGAATACATGGATCCATTTCTTGTCAGTTTTTCGTATAGTTTCTCAGCAACCCTGTCCTTTTATTTGAAGCTTGTGTTTTCTTCAGAGCCAGTTGTTCTGATCAGTGTGCTCCCTCCTATTTGCAAGGCTCCTTTTCCTCGAATGCTCCGTGACTCTAGCATTTCCATCTCTACTGCAGGGCAAGCGTGTTTTCTCTGAGGGCCCCAGAGTGCCAGGCAGGTTGGGCAGCTTCTGGTGAGGGGCGGCTGCGTCCATCTTCAAGCTGCGCTGCAAAGGCATGTGGGGCGGGCACATCTTGCCCCCAGCTATTACGAGGAGCTGCGTGCTGGGGTCCTGCCCTCCTGGGTGCCTTGGGGCACAGCTCTGCACTTGGGTGTGGGGCTCTCGGCAGTGCCCGGTGCATGGGCCACCTGCAGCTCTTTACAGAGACACGTGGATATCCCCTGCTTCTGACCTGACTTCCAACGCTGCCGCACCGTGGACACTTGTAGCTTCCTCCCGTGGGCCTCAGCTGTGGCGCCTGGAATCTGCCTACCCTTCATCTGTACCTCCACCTTCCAGCTCTGGAAACACAGCCTAGTTCCCACTCTGTGGGCTCCCACCCTGCTCTCTGCACCTTTGTGATTCATTCCCTTTTTACTTGTTCTTTCTGTGGGCTTTCAGAAGGAAGCAGGGATAGAGACTTGGCTGTTGCGCACTCAAGTGAGGAACGCTTCCAACAGCTTTAGAGGCAGGCTGGGCTCCTTGCTCTGTCTCCAGGTGCAGGAGAAGGCAGAAGGCACCTGGAGCCCTTGCTGATGCCAAGTAGTGGGAGGAGACTGGCCTGGCCTGGGCCGCTTGCTCTGTCTTTTCTCCTGTCTTGGCCCTTAACTAGAGAGAGAAAAGCAGTCAGTCAAGTCCAGCAAGAGCAGCCCCTAGCTGGGAGGTAGCAGGTCAGGGCATCTCAGTTCCCACGGGAGGGTGCCTCCACCGTCTGTGCCGCACAACCGACCTTTCAGAGTTGAGGGCCAAGCTCTTCTTGGCCAGCAGGTGGCAGTGAACTTATCACAGTCCCCACCCCCAATGGTGAACTCAAGTTGCCTGGGTGAGACTTCTTCCTGGGACCAGTTTCTCTGTGTGTTTTGAAAGGATTAGCTCCTTGAGTCCTTCACCTACCTTAACAATAGGTAAATATTACCATCTGCAATTTACCCGCAGGAGACTGCATGAGGGAGATTAAGGGACTTGTCCAAGGTTGTGTTCCCAACAGGCACGAGAGTATTAGGTAATTAACTCCCACTGTGGGCTTCCTGGAGTTGCCACATGTCCGCGTTGCTTTAAGTCCTTGGCTGTCTGTGTTCTGTGGCTTCCTGATTCTGTCCACATTGGCACTACTGGATTCTTCACCTTTCCACTGGGACCCTGCCTACATCTCTGTGCCATGGGTGTATGTGTGCACATGTGTGCATGTGTGAGCAGAGGGGGCTGGAAGGTGGTGGATGGCTGAGGTCCTGGGTAATAATGACTGGTAAGACAGCTGGAAGCTATTGTGAAAAGCCTGGTCCATAGCTGGGTGACCCAGGAGCTGCCATAGTGCTGGCAGCTAAGGGTAACATTGGACTCTTTGAGTCCCTGTGGGTGGGACAGGCTGCCACAGCAGCTTCTCAGCTGTAGGAGCTGCTCTAGCCCTTCTTCTGAGGGTGATAGGACAGCTTCCAGGGTAACTGGAGGACACAGAGGATGCAGAACACAAGGGATGGGGAGGGGGTTCTGGGTGATGGGAAGGGCCATGGGCAGTGGCAGAGGCTGCAGCTTGAGGTGCTGTGGCTCAAGAGGCTTCATCTTCTCAACCCTTCCTTTTGGAATGAGCCACACTGCCTGTGGACTGTGGGCTGTCCTCACATCCTACCAGCATTTGAGTTCTCTGTGGACACCCTCCTGGAGGCAGGGCCCTATCCCCAGTCCATATTTACTCAGTTCTGTGGCAATGCAAAGAGCACTGAGTTGGTGAGGCCTTCAGGGAGGAGGGGGAATTTGCTTCACAGCGGGGTCCTTGCTTATGCTGACCTGGACAAGAGCAGGGTGGCCTAACCCAGGCCCAGCAGCTCGGTCACCACTGTCTCAGGTCTGGTTGCTTGAGTTCGAACAGGGCCCTGGGAAATGGGGTAGAGGCTGGGACAGAGGGAGACAGAAGTGTTTATTTCTCACCTAACAATCATCCACTCGTGTCCACCAGCACCTATCTCACCTTTGCTGTTCCCAGGATCAGGACCTCTGTGTGAGTGTGAGAGACCTGGGGCAGAGCATGCGGCTATTGACCTGTGTCTCTCCTGGCCTCAAGGCCATATACTCAGCTGCCTTCAGCCCCTGAATGTGGAGGCTGCTCTGTCTTAGGGCAGGGTTGAAGGCATTGTGGGCTCAGGCCCAGAAGAGCTGTGGCTCTTGACGGAGAAGGGAGGCAGAGGCAGAGGCTCCTTGTGACTGTCCCCGTCCGCCATCCTCCACCCTGTACGTCACCACTGGTGCTGCGGCAGGTTGATCGTCTCCAGCAATGCTCCTTCCTCAAGCCAATGCTATTCTCTCTCAGCCACACATCAGGCGACTTCAGAACCTTCCCACGCCAGCTCCAGAGGGTCGCAGCACTGCTTGTGGATGGACTTGTCCACCGCCACTCTCTCCTGTCCCGCCCCTGCTCCCTTGTGCTGTGCTCTGGTCTTGGGGAACTGCTCTTTCCCCTCAGTGGAACTGGATGGTGCCCTTGGCATTGCTCTGGAGGTTTTGCGCTCCCTTCCATCTCTCTCTCTGATGTTGCTGACACAGGTGTGCTGGGAAGCAGGGTTGGGCCCCGAGTCTGGTGACCTGGCTCTGGGGCCCTCAGTCCCTGTACTGTTCTTGTCTTAGCTGCATCACTTGGTATGGGCACTACTGGGTTGACTTTGTGAAGCAGCGGGGTCTGAGCTGGACATGGAGGGACAGTGCTGGTTCAGGGGATGGTTGTGAACTTGCCATGGACTTCTTCAGTGGGACCTTCATTTCCTGGCTATAGTTTGTGATGCCAGCACAGAACAGATCCTGTTGATGAATGAACAGATTTTTCCAGTCAAACTGACTTAGACCCACTTCTGATGCTTTATGTAGAGGGCGGTTCCATAGTGATAGCCTAGTCCACAAATCACAAGAAAAGCAAGAGTCACACATCTTTTACCAGATCACAGTCTATCACACCTCTCAACAAACACCTCAGCCACACTGAGCAAAACAAGCCCTCAGGACGCACCTTCGCCAGAGGACTGCAGTCCTCACAATGATCCAGGGAGGATGTCCAGGCAGGCTCCTGCCTAGCACCCTCTTCCTCTGGTTCTGGGGTGTCAGCAGGCAACAAAATAGCAAGGTACTGAACTTGTGAAGAGAAGAGGTTCATCTTGGCTCACGGCTCTGGAGGTTGAGTCTGTGACTGATTGGCCTGGTTGCTTTTTACCTGTGCTGGGTGAGGGGCATGTGAGGACGGCAGAAAAGAGAAAGGGGAGGAGATTGTGGCCTCTGATCCCTGTGACTTGAGGCCCCCAGTGACCTCTGATAGCTGCAGCTCTTGCCTCATGGTGTCAACTAAAGATCAAGTCTGGGGACATCTACCCTCACCACGGCAGGGCGTAGGGCAAGTATGGCGGAGTGTCTCTCTCTCTCTCTATTCTAGTGCCACACACAGAAACGTACACAGAGACATACACAGTTAGTCACAGGCACACAGACTCAGAGACCTACACAGACATGCAGACACACAGAGACACACACAGACCACAGACACACAGATTCATAGAGACATACACATAGACACACAGATGCCCACAGACACAGAGGCGATACACAGACACAGAGACACATATACAGACAGACACATGGAGACACAAGTATACATTCCCTCCTGCAGTGAGTAGCCCTTAGTGAAATTCATGAAGAGATGTGGGATAAGGGGTGTTGGAAAGGTCTTAAAGGCCCAGGTGAGGGAAAGCAGACCTGGCCTGGTCCTCGGCCCATGTCCATGTCTGCTGCCTTTGGTATAACTGTAAGAATAAGAATTGACCAGAGCTCGGGCATTGTGTATGCACATCCTACACTTCAAACAGAGAGTGCTGGTGAGAACCCCCCCTAAGATGGGAGGGGCCAGCCTGGGTACGAAACTCAGACTGATTCATCATGGGTTCACTGTGGAGGCCTTGTGGAATAGACGTAGTAGAGAGCAGGAGCCTGAGCAGCAGAGGCCTTGTCTGTCCCAGCATTATCTGATGGAGGAAGAGTGTGGTCAACATCCGTTCACATTGTCTCTATTCAGTGCACACGCACTCTGCATGTATGACCAACACATATAGTGAATGCATAAACTAAAAGTATTGCAATAACAGACACATTCCAAATTCTCTTGCTGGGTTCAACCCCCTTGTTCTTGTCACTTTTTGAAGCAGGTCTGGAGTCCTCTTTAGCTGCACTGTCCTGGCTGCCTCAGTGTCCTCAGTTGATTCGCAGTGCTTTCCTTTTGTGGTCATTTGGACTTTGGGGAAGAGTCAGAAGCCACACAGTGCCAGATCAGGTGAACAGGGT
Organism: Dinomys branickii; assembly: GCA_004027595.1. Taxonomy (NCBI): domain Eukaryota; kingdom Metazoa; phylum Chordata; class Mammalia; order Rodentia; family Dinomyidae; genus Dinomys; species Dinomys branickii. The sequence continues at coordinate 6,629 of PVLD010035774.1, read as the reverse complement.
GGATGCACTGTCAGGTGCATAGCATCCTGCACTGTCACGTTTTCATGAGCCTGGCTTTCCGCTGGACAGCAGTTGGCAGTGGCATCCACCATATTTTTTTACCATACTTTAAAGAGAATTTCTAGGGGCTGGGGATATAGCTCAGTGGAATAAGCGCCTGCCTAGCAAGCACAGGGTCCTGAGTTCGATCCCCAGTACCGCAAAAAAAAAAAAAAAGAGAATTTCCAGAACTGCTTCAGAAATTGGCAAGGACAATGGATAAGTGTGTTCAAAGCAAGGGGGAGTACTTTGAGCAGGATTTATGGCAATGTATCTTCTACTGTAATAGATTGTTTTATTTAAACACTCACAGTATATTTGATCACCCCATATATAACTACTCTCTCCTCCAGCCATCTTCTGTGAAGACAGGTGTAGCAGAGTGAACCCCACTAAGAGGCACTCTCCCAGGACCCTGTCACACAGAAACACCTTTGCATGTTCTTGTGACACATATCCCAGTACTGCCCCTACCTTCGAGAGGACAACATGGAGACAGAGAGAAGCTAAATGATTTGTCTCACCACATAACTGCTACCAGCAGGCCTGGGACTTGGATCTAGGCAGTCTGGTTACAGGATTGTGTCCTTTGTTACCACATATATGTCACTTCAGTAAGTCAAAATGACTAATGTACACTAGGAGTCCATTCCACTTTACAGGGTTACCTTCTTCCAGCCTAACTTTGTTGACTTGATAATATCCTGAGTCAGAAAATCCATTCATTCTCCAGTCCAGGTAGGCCTAGCTTGCATTTGTAGGCACAACTGTTAAAACTTTATTTGGAAGCCACTGGATCAAGGAGTCTTTGGGTACCCAGGTAAGCAAATCAAAGCCTAATGTCAAGGAAAACGAAACTAGAGACCTGGCCAGTCAGAACCCATCAGGTGCCCTGACCAGGTTCTCTCCACTCTGGTCAGGCATGCTTTCCTTGTCTTGTCTCCAAGCATGCCTATTAAGAGTTGCTCCTCACTGTAGGGAGCCCATGGTTATTCTCATTCCTGTTTGTTTATTTTTTGGTGCTAAGGACTGAAATCAGGGACTTGCCTATGCCAGGCAGGCACTACCACCAAACCACATTCCAGCCCTCTTTGAGTTTACTTGAGCATTTTAAGTCCAGACTAGGTCCAGAACTGAGACTACATTTGATGTCTGGCAGAAATGATGGGGTCCAGGGACAGGCCTCAGGTAGGTAACATTATGGAAAGACAAGGGGCATCAAAGGGGGTGTGTTTGGAATGCCATTTGAGATTCCAGCTAATTGTATGTATACAAATGGTGGCCCTAAGCTGGATGTGGTAGTACCCAGTGCTGTAATTCCAGCGCTCTGGGAGGTTGAGGCACGAGGATCACAAGTTTGACTCACTCTGGGCAATTTAGCAAGAAGTTGTCTCAAAATTAAAAAAAAAAAAAAGAGGTCTTGGATGTAGCTTAGTGAGAAGTCCCTGGTTTCAGTCCCCAGTAGCGGGAAAAAAAAAAAAAAAAAAAAAAAGGACTCAGACTTTGTGCTTTCCTACAGAAAGAGGTGAAATTTACTAAAGATGATTTAGGTGTATAGCAGCCACAGTAGAGAAGTTTTTACATAGCAGTCACTCCTGTATGAAGTGCATTGGAAGGGAAAGGGTCCAACAACTCAGATAAGGGAAGATGATGCCCTCCCAAAGATTCCTTCCAAAAACAGCGGTAAACTGTTTGTCAAAAATGCCTTTATCACTTGCCTTATTAACAGATTTTATTCTGAACTTAGTAATCTAGTTAAGAAATAAAAAGTTTATTGGGAATTTGCTGAATAGTTTGAATTGGTAACCTATGTGAGCATTTTGAAGAGGCCTTAGATTAAGAGAAAAACCAAAAGGCAAATAATCATATGTTCTCATAGCTACAGAGGCAGAGAAGACCTTTGAGTGTGTACTGTAAAACTATGCCCAGAACTCAAACCAAAGAACCCTATGCCTCAAGACATCTTTCTTCACTGTAAATGGCCAGGCTACTGGGAAATTAATTGATCACTCTTCCACCAGTTCTTAATTGGGCCTACCTCCTATGGACAACGGTGATGCTAGGGGTTTTTCTGGTAAGCTGCTTCCCATAATACCTTTAACTAAACATGGAAAGCTAAGGTTAGGTTTAATGGAAAATGATGCATAATGGTGGTGAGTACGGAGCTGTTTTATTGGCTTAAACTCAATCCTCAAAAAGTTTTTGTGGTAAATCTAGTCCAAAAGGCACTTGGGACATTTTTAATAAAGTGTCCTTTACTAGGTGACACTAACCTAGGAGAATCTCCTGGGCTGAGACCTACGTTATGAGGTCATGCAAGATTCTTTTCAAGAGAGCTCCCTGACTCTCCTAAGCCTGAACTGTCTGCTCCTCATAGGCTGAAATCAATAAATCAGTAAGTCCCTGACCTTTCTGAAGTGCCTAAATAATTGAAAACCTTCTCTTCAACTGACAGGGAAAACTGAAGTGCTAAATGTAAAAAATCCAAATGTATCATTTATACTGGTGTTTAAATTGCCTCAATACCTACAGAAGCCAGCAACTGTTCAGGACCTCACCAATTGTAGCGAGCTTTCCTAAACTAGGACTGGTAGCCCCTTACCCTCGCTCCTGTAACACTACAATCCTACCTGTTACAAAGCCTGGTAATGTCCAGGTGAGGCTAGAGGTTAGTTTAAGACCTTTATGCAGAAAAAAAGTAAGAGTGTAATAATAAGTTTCCCAACAGTTCCGTGTTCTAATACCTTTTTTCCTAATGTACTCATCAAAATGGTTCATAGCTGGACCTTTCTCAGCTTACTTTAGCATCCCAGTTGATGGAGAGACTCAGTACTCATTTTTCTCTAGTTGGTAAAAGCAATAAGGTACATGAATGGCAGGCAACAGGTGTGTACTGAGGCCCTGGCGTGCTTTTCTCAGAGGGCACACCAGGATCTAGAGATCTTGTAGTTCTCCAGGATTCTGATCTCATTTGATGTGTAGACAACTGACTAATGTATTCCACTAAGGATGATGCAGAAAGATTTGATTTACTTCTCACAACAATTAACTTGCAAAGCCATGGAAAGTCTCCAGTTTTCTCAGGAAAAGCCCCATTCTTTGGAAAAGGACCTGACCACAGAAGGAATTTCTCCCTCATCTGGAAGATTGAATACCATTCAAAGTTTCTCCAGACCCATGACTAAAAACAAGTGTTTCCCTGGATTTACAGGTTCTTGTAGGTCTTGGGTCCCAAATTTTTCTTTGCTGGAATCTCTCTTGAGTGAATATACAGAAAACCCTTTCCCAGAGCCTTTACTCTAGAAGGAACCACAAACTGGCCTTTAGCCAACCCAAACTGGTTCAACAACTTCCAGCCTCAGGACTCACAAACTATACTAAAACTTTCACCTTCTTCATTCTTGACTGTGAAGCGTTCTTACTAAGAACTTCTAAATGTGGGACCCATTATTTATTTTAGGACATATTACTTATCTGTAATTGGATCCAGAGCAGATCCAAGTTGTCTCACAGCAATACAGTGGTGGCCAAGTTGGTAGAAATCTCATCTGCCTTGCTTTTAGGAAATAAGCTATATTTGTAGGCTCTGAACGCTGTTCAAAGTCTGCTGTATTTTGACTAGATCCACATTTTGTGGTGAGCAGACTAACACCTTATGAAATCTTTCTCCTATCATCTGCTCGCCCCCTTGCTGGTGTTGCAATCCACTTGGCCCTGCTACCTTGTTACCCTTGCCTGCCAGGATTGAGGACTGACTGTGTAAATGTGGATCACACTGGTGTACAACTGGCTCCATTAGGCAATCTTAGCTAATATTTTTTGTTGGTAAATCTCTCACCAAAAATACAGAAGGAAAATCCTCCTCTATTTTATTCTTTGATTTGATTTTGGTTGATTTGGGTTTAGGGCTTAGCTAAGTGGACCCTTCTCCCCACCCATTTCTTGGTGTCGTCTCCTTGTACTCTGCTTTCTCTCCAGAATCATTAGTGTCCCCATGTGCAGCATGCTAGATGGTCCTCTGCAACTAGAACAACAAAAGGAATCTTTTAAAAATGAGCCTGTGTTGTGGCATGAATGAATTCCATGCTGGGACAAAGATATCTCAGGTGTGATGGTGACAGGCAATAATGCATATGCTTAATTTTTGGTCAATCTCTTGAGTGATAGACCAAAAAGGGAAAAATTGTTAAAAAATATGCCTTCTGTTTTAACAAGTGATCTTTTGGGAGTTGATAGCTAATGCTTCTGATGCCTTGGAAAAGGTTTTCCCTGACAGACTAAAAGGCCCTTACAGGTTGGACTGCTATAAAGAACTGAACAGTGAGACCTCAGAGACACACCCCGGCTTTGGGGACACTGGCCTTAGCATGACCAAGGTTGACCTTATAAATAATTTGGGAACCATTGCCAAGTCTTGTACAAAAGCATTTGTGGAGGTTCCAGTGGGTGCAAACATCTCCAAGACTGAGTGAGTTGGTGCTGGCATTTGCTCTATATCTCAGAGGCAGAGAAAGTGTCTGAGACCACAGAACACCCAGGTCCATTGTGTACTGACCACAGGAGGAGAGTGGAGGTGGGTGAAGGGGCCCACTGTCTGTCCACTGCCCTCTATCTGGAGAAGGCGCAAGAGAAGGAACCCAGTGGTGACAAGGCAGAGGAAGAGAAAGATGAAAAGGAACAGATAGCTAAAGATGCTGAGGAGAAGCCAGAGACTGAAGATGCTCTGAGGACAAGGGCAACAACATGAGCATAAGAAAAATGAAACCAAAAAGGTTAAGAAGTAGCTTGATCAGGAGGAAATAGAGACCAGCTTCATTTGGGTTGGAAACATTTATGACATCACCTAGCAGAAGAGTGGAGTATTCAGTGGAACCCAGTACCTGCATGGAAAGCATCTGGGAGTTCAGAGTGTTGTGAGTCATATCTTGACTGGCTTCGACCCCTCTAAGAGCAGAAAGAAAAAGAACTTCTGATTCCAAGACCACTATGTGCTCCTCACAGGCAGGTTTTTCAGTGGGGTGATAACTGAGCATTGGCGTCAACAGTTGGGAAAAGCTTCTGTAGCCCAACCTCAAGAGTCCTTCATATGTAAGCATCACAGTGTCTCCATGGTGTAAGAACATGAAAGAGTAAACAAAACCCAAAAGGTAAAATGGATAATAAGAAAGGGAAAGAAGCTACTCAAAGGAAGGAGCAACTGGGATGAGGGAAAGAAGTAAAAGTACTAAGGCAAATTTCATATATATATATATATATATATATATATATATATATATATATGGATTGTATGACTGTACTGTTGGTGTCTGATGGTTTGTTGGGATCAGTTAATGTTTAAAATTTTTCCCTACTATTATATATATATTTTATTTTAAAAGTAAAAGAACAGAAACACTAACAAACATACACACAGTAGCACAAGAACAGTACAAAAACATAACTACAGATAAGGTGGCAGGTGGTCAACAATGGTTGTTGTATTACACGTTGGTAGCTTCAAAGTGTACACTCAGGACAATACAAATAGACATACAAGACTGATCAAACAACTAATCACCGATTGCTTCCCACATCAATATGACATGAGACAACAGTGCAACCATGTCAGCCATCCCGCACATACATACATACCTGCTCAGCTACCCTCCTCTTCCTCCTCTCCTTCCCTTCATCTCAATTGTTCTCTACACTTGAACTGTCTCCCTTCATACTTCTGAATCTATATTCTCACCTCCAGGTTCCAACACTAATGATACTATACGCTGTTTGCACATGCACATTTGGTTTACCTCACTTATGAGTATGGTCTCTAGTTGTGACCGTTTGCCTATAAAAGCCCCTAGATTGTTTTTCTTTACAGCTGAATAATATTTCATTGTGTAAAAATGCCACAGTTTTTTAATCCAGTCCTCTGTGGTTGGACATTTGGGTTGTTTCCATGATTTAGCTATTACAAATTGTGCTGCTATAAACATGGGTGCACATATATCACAGTGATATGCTGTTTTCAGATCTTCTGTGAAAATACCCACAAGGGGGATAGCTGGGTTGAGTGGGACCTCCAGACCAAGTTTGTGGAGGAATCTCCAAACCGATCTCCAAAGTGGTTTCACCAGTCTGCATTACCACCAGCAGTGCAGCAGAGTTCCTATTTCTCCACAGCCTCGCCAGCATTTGTTATTGGGTGATTTTTTAATACTGGCCAATCTTACTGGGGTGAGATGAAATCTCAATGTTGTTTTTATTTGCATTTCTCAAATGACTAATGATGTAGAATATTTTCTCATATATTTATCTGCCATTTGTATTTCTTTATCTGAGAAGTGTGCATTCATCTCAGATGCCCATTTCTGGACTGGGTCTTTGAATTTGGACAGGTTCATGTTTTTTAATTCTTTGTATGTTCTAGATAGAAGGCCTTTGCCCGAGGGACAGCCAGTTAGGATTTTTTCCCAATCTGTAGGTTTTCTTTTTACTCTGCTGGTGATTTCTTTAGATGTGCAAAAACTTTTCAGTAAGATGAGGTCCCAGTTATTGATTCTTTGAAGTGTTTCCCTTGCAGTTTGATTTTTTTTTTTTTTTTTTTTTTT
>PVLD010035773.1:0-11508 GCA_004027595.1 Dinomys branickii | reverse complement strand
ATGCTTTCAGCATTAGTTTTCAAATCCTGGCATTCTCTTTGGACCTGTTTCATTCTTGGTAATTCATTCCTAAATTGCTCTTGTAACGTTTCCATTTGTTTCCTATTTTCTTCTAGTCTTTTGTCTATATCTTCTCTATGTGCACGGAACATTTCTTCCATCATTGTTTTCAGCTCGTTTTTTGTCTGAGAAATCATTGCAGGTATGTGGCTTATTTCTGCTTTAAGCTCTTTTATGGCCTGTTGGAGTTGTTTCATTTCGGATACAATTGTTTCATAACTTGCAGGTATGTGATTTCTTGGTTCCCCTCTATCCTCACATTCAAAATTTGTTCTGGGTGGGGTTGAGTTTTGAGACTGCATTTTGTTACTCTGTTTTCCCATTTTTGGGTATCAGATTCAAAATGTTGAGCTATAAATTCCCCAGGCAGTTCAGCAGGCAAAGGTCTGCTGCAGAGGCTGCTCCAATGATTCTTTCTCTTTGGGAGAATGTTCCTTAAGCTGTCTGCTGAGATTTCCGCTTCTACTCCCTACCCCGAGACCTGGCTGGGGCGTATAAACAGGTCGCTGGCCCAGGCGTCTTGCAGACAGGCCACTCAGGTGTTCCTCCCTGGGTGGAGCTCCTTCCCCACTCACAAATCCCCTAGGGGCACCTAGCTAGCTCTTCCTACCTGGGAGATCCCGCAGTCCTTAAAGCTGCTTTGATGTCACTCGCTGGGCAGAGCTTCTTCCCGACTCAGGAAAAACCGGTTAGAGCGCCCACTCAACTCACCCTGGGATCCTGCAGGCAGGAATGCCGTTCAGATGTATCTCCGTGGATCGAGCTTTTTCCTGATTCAGAAATCCCGCTGATCGCAGCCGCTCCAGTTCGCTCAGTACAGGCTGCGGGGGCGGGGCTCTGAGCGGGATCCCGGAACGCTGCCCAGATTGGCTCAATCTGTCCCAGTAGCTCGTTCTCTGAGTTTCCTCTGCTCCACTGCCTCCAACAAATCCTGGTTACAGCCGTCTCTGAGCCGACTGGGTTCAGGAGCTGGAGGCTTTCCTCCCGCCGCAATCGCTCTCTCGGCTGTATGCAATTTGAGCCGAGCTGTGGCTGAAGCGCCTCACCGATCTCTCGGGCTCCCAGCTCTCAGGATCCGCCCACTTCTCGCTGCAGGGCTTGTCCAGCCGGCCCTTTAATGCTCAGGCCCCGGAGAGCAGCCCGATCAGTTGGAATTTTGCATCCACGGACCGGGCACCCGCGTGCAAAGGATTGGTCTCTGGGAGAGATTTCCTCTGCCGCTGACCTGGTCGCCATCTTCCCCGGAATTCTCTGTTTGTATATTCTAGATAGAAGACCTTTGTCAGAGGGACAGCCAGCTAGGATTTTTTCTCAATTTGTGGGTTTTCTTTTTTCTTGGCTGATGATTTCTTTAGATGTGCAAAAACATTTCAGTAAGATGAGGCCCCAGTTACTGACTCTTTCAAGTTTCCCTTGCAGTTTGAATTTTGTTCATGAACTCTCTGCCTACTCATATGTCTTCAGGATTTCTACTACTCTCTCTTCCAATAGATTTAGACTTTCTGTTTTAACATTGTGATCTGTGATCCATTTTGACTTGAGTTTTGTGCATGGTGATAGACTTGGGTCTATTTTCAGTCTTCGGCAAGAGGCAAGCCAATTTTTCCAGCACCATTTATTAAAGAGGCTATCTTTCTTCCGGTGAGTTTGTTTGGCCCCTTTGTCAAATATTAGGTGGGTGAGCATGTTTGTAGTTTTGGCTGCATGTTCCACTCTGTTCCATTGATCCTTAGGTCTGTTTTTGAGCCAGTACCAGGTTGATTTTATTACAGTAGCTTTATATTATAATTTCATGTCAGGGATTGTGATTCCAACTGACTTGTCCTCGTTGTACAGGATTGCTTTTGCTATTCTGGTTCCAGATGAATTTAAGGCATGTTTTCTCTAGATATGTGATGTATGCTCATGGTAGTTTAATGGGAATTGCATTGAATCTTACAACAATTTTGGTAGTATGGCTATTTTCACAATGTTGGTTCTTTCTAACCATGAGCAGGAGATGTTTTTTCCATTTATTGAAATCCTCATCGATTTCCTTTCTCAGAGTACTATAGTTTTCATTCAATAAATCTTTTACATCCTTTGTTAGATTCCTAAATATTTCAATTTCTTAGATGCTATTGTAAAAGGTATGGTTTCCTTAATTGCTCTCTCAGTCTGTTTGTTGTTCATGTATAGGAATGCTATTTATTTTTGGGTGTTGAGTTTTTATCCAGCTACTCTGCTGAATTTGTCAGTTATTTCAAGAAGTCTTCTTGTGGAGTTTTTGGGGTCTTCCATGTAGAGTATCATGTCATCTGCAAATACTGACAGTTTTACTTCTTCCTTTCCTCTCCTTATTCCTTTTATTTCTGTCCCTTGTCTAATCACTCAGGCTAATGCTTCCAGAACTATGTTGAAAAGGAGTGGTGACAGTGGACATCCTTGTTTTGTTCCAACTTTAAAGTGAAAAGCTTTCAGTTTTTGTCCATTTATTATGATGTTGGCTGTTGGTTTGTTGTAGATGGCTTTGATCAGATTGAGGTAAAGGCCATCTATTCATATTTTTTCAAGGGTTTTTAATATGAATTCATGTTGGACTGTATAGAAAGCTTTTTCTGCACCTATTGAGATGATCATGTGGTTTTTGTCTTTGGCTGTATTAATATAGTGTATTACATTAATTGATTTGCGAATATTGAACCATCCCTGCATTCCTGAAATGAATCCAACCTGGTCATGGTGTATAATTTTCCTTATGATTCACTGCATTCTGTTTGCTAGTATTTTATTGAGTATCTTTGCATCTATGTTCATTAGGGAGATTGGCCTATAGTGCTCTTTCTTGGTTGAGTCCTTCTCTGGTTTTGGTATCAGTATAATACTTGCCTCCAGAAATGAGTTAGGGAGAATTGCTTTCTTTTCAATTTTACTGAAGAGTTTGAGGAGTGTTGGCATTAAATCTTCTCTGAATGTTGTATAGAATTCTGTTGTGAATCCAACAGGGCCTTGGCTTTTCTTTGTCAGTAAGTTTTTAATGACATTTTCAGTCTCATTAATTGATATTGGGTTGTTCAGGATTTTTGTATCATCTTGATTCAATATTGATAATTCATACATTTCTAGGAATCTGTCCACTTCTTCTGAGTTGTCTATCTTATGGGAGTAAAGGTTTTCAAAGTAGATATTAATGATCTTTTGAATTTCTGTGGGATCTATAGTGATTTCATCCTTTCATTCCTTACTGCATGAATTTTAGTTCTTTCCTTGCTATTTTTGATAAGGTTGGATAGGGGTTTATCAATTTTATTTATTCTTTCAAAGAACAGACTCTTTGATTCACTTATTTTTTGTAGTATTTTCTTCATCTCAATTGCATTAATTTCTGCCCTGAGTTTTATAATCTCCTCCCTTCTTTGGGCTTTTGGTTTGGCTTGTTCTTCTTTTTTGTAAAAGTTTGAGGTATAGCATTAGGCTATTTGCTCTCTTTCTGTTTTCTTTATATATGAGTTCATTGCTATAAATTTCCCTCTGAGGACTACTTTCATTGCAGCCCACAGATTCCAGTAGGCTGTATTTGCATTTTCATTTGTTTGTAGGTATTTATTAATTTCTTTAATTTCTTGTGTGATCCATTGGTTATTCCGGCAGTTGTTGTCTAATTTCCAAGTGTTTATGGGGTTTTTGGAGTTCCCTTTGTCATTAATTTCCAATCTCATTGCACTGTGGTCAGATAATATGCATGGGATAATTTCAGTTCTTTTGCATTTAGGTAGGTATGCTCTATGGGCTAGAATATGGTCTATTTTAGAGAAAAACATATGTGCAATTGAGAAAAACATGCATTCTGATGTTGTGGGGTAGAACATTTAGTATACATCTAGTAAGTCCATTTATTCACACCTATGGTTCAGGTCTGTTATTTCTTTGCTGAGTTTTTGTCTAGTTGACCTATCCCTTTGTGTGAAAGAGGTGTTTAGGTCCCCTATTACAATAGTGTTATGAATTATTTGGTTTTTCATGTCTCTTAAGAGTTGACTTATAAAGTTTGGTGCCCCAATATTTGGTGCATACATGTTAAGATTGTTATCTCTTCCCCTTGCAGCTTTTCCCTAACTAGTATGTAGTGGCCTTCTTTATCTCTTTTGATTGTTTTTGGTTTGAATTTTACATTGTCTGCAAACATAGTAGCTACCCCTGCTTTTTTCTGGGAACCTGTTGAATGGAGGATTGTTTTCTACCCTTTAACTTTCAGTCTGTGGTAACATGTGTTTCCTGTATACAACATATCATTGGACTCTGTTTTTTAATCCACTCTGCCAATCTGTTTCTTTTCACTGGTGAATTGAGGCCATTTGCATTAATGGTTATAACTGTTATAGTTTGGCTTATTCTTGTCATGCTATTTACTTGTTGTTGCTGTCCTACTTATGCTATCTGTTTTCTTGCTTGTTCTGCTTGAGGGTTCCTTTCTATTGTTGTTCTTGAGATTGTGGTCTCTTTTTTCTCTGTCTAGAATATTTTCAGTACCTTTTGTAATGTTTGTTTGGCACTCATGAAGTACTTCAGTTGTTCTTTGTCGTGGGAATATTGTATTTCTTCATTGAATTTGAAGGATAGTTTTGCAGGATACATCAGTCTGGGTTGGAAGCTGTTTTCTCTCAGAATCTGTAACACCTTTCTCCAAGCTCTTCTTGATTTCATGTCTGGTGTTATTCTGATCAGCTTTCCTTTATAGGTGATCTGTTTCTTTTCTCTAGCAGATTTTAATATTGTGTTCTTTTGCTGGATGTTTGAGATATTGGCTATTATATGTCTGGGTGTGGTTTTATTTGGGTTATGGCTCATTGGGGTTCTATATGCCTCAATTAAATGCACTTCAGTATCTTTTGCCATGCTTGGGAAATTTTCTGTTATTATTTCTGAAAATATTCTTTTTATATCATTTGTGTTGCCTCCTGCTGTTTCATTGACTCCTATTACTTGGATATTATTTCTTTTTGCCTCATCTTGCAGCTGTTGGATTGATTTTTAGTGGATCCTTGACGACTTTAAGAGATCCTTCCTTTCATGGTCGCTAGCTGCAATGCTGTCTTCAAGATCTGAAATTCTATCTTTGGCTTCACTGAAGCAGTTTTGCAAGCTTTCAGTGGAAGTTTTCATTTCCTGGCAATCTCTTTGAGTCTGTTTCAAGTGTTCTAATTCACTCCTAAATTGCTCATGTAACGTTTCCATTTGTTTCCTATGTTCATGTATTCTTTTACCTGTTTCTTCTCTATATGTGTGGAGCATTTCTTCCATTATTATTTTCACTTCATTTTTTTGCCTGAGAGATTCTTTCTGCTTTAATCTCTTCTATGGCCTGATGGATTTCTTTCTCTACTTCGGGTGTGATTGCTTCAGAAATTGCAGGTATGTGGATTCCTAGTTCTCCTCTGTCATTGTTTCCTGGACTTGTTCTGGGTAGAGTTGAGTTCTGAGACTGCATTTGCTCCTCTGTCTTGTCATTTTGGATGTCAGATGAAAAGTGCTGATCCACAAATTACCCAGACAGCTCACCCAGCAAAGGTCCACTGCAGAGGCTGCTCCAATGGCGCTGCCACGCTGAACTCCCTCTCTGTGGAAAACTGCCCCTTAAGCTTTCTGCCAAGAGTTCCACACAGAAGGCCGCTCAGATGCTGCTTCCTAGTCCGTGCTCCTTCCCTGTCCCGAAGTATCAGGGCAGAGCTCTCTTACAATTTTAGCATTGGGTCTCAGGATTATAAAAGATATTTTATACTGAAAGAATCTCAATCTTTTTTGCATTTCTTCCTACATTTCCAATTTTTCTCAGTGGAATCTTGTATTGGATAATGTAGATTTTTCATTTTTGTATTTTTTAAGTACTGTCTCTTGCCTCTTTTACCTTATTAGGTAACTGATGAATTACTAGTCACCAAATCATCTAGATATCACTCAAGATAATCTAACCTAAAGGCCCTTTTAGTTTTGTTTTCTAACATAGCATACCATAAAACTTTCAAACTGACTCCCGATTGTAGATCTCTCTCTACCTCTATGATTTCTCCACTTGGTTGTTCCAGCCCTCTCCCCGAGCATTATTTCAGTGTCCATCCACTTGGGAGCTCAAAGGAAGCCTTCCTCACTTCACTACACATATGTTTCTCCTTGGACCCTCAGGGCTGGTCGTCCTCCACACCATCCCTCTAGCTGAGCTTCAGTGCACTCATAGTGTGCACACTCATTGCTCTTGTGGCACAAAGCCTCTAGTTGCTCCTCAAACTCAATTTGAGGTAGTTTGTGCTCCCTGCTTGGACTTTCCTCAAAACTATTTGTGAACTTTGCCCAGTTCAACCTCATATAAGTTGTATTTCCCTGGAACTCTCTAAAATTTATTTATAGAATATTCACCGAGGGTACTTTTTAGCCATTGCATATAAAAAGTGAAGGAAGCAGCATGTATCAGAAGAGAAGGTAAACACTGAGACATTTAAAACAGAACCCTCAGAAAACCTCATCAGTTATCTGAAGCCAAGAAGATGCACAGATATCTCTGCTTGAAGAAGGAGCAGGTCAAAGAACAGTATTGAACATGGTGTTCCAGGAGGAGAAGGATGACCTTGACTAAGGTGGATTTCTTCTGCTGAGGATAATTCCTGGAGAAATATTTCCCCTATAAAGGGAGGGAAATGGAAGGTCTAGGTGGGTCATAGTGCCTTCTGCACCCTATCAAGGAGTTATTCATCCTATGCTGTGTTCCAGAGTGTTTGAAAGGTACCTGCCTCTCAGCGCATCTAGTATGACCTGCACTGCAGTCACATCTAGACTCCCATCATTGTGACTCTCCAGGGGCTACTTTTGCACTTCCCACAGCCCAGTTTCAGCATCTTGCCTGGCACCTACCAGGCTCTCAGAGGCTGCAGGGACAGCAGTTGGCTTTGTGACAGATTAAAATGACTTACACCTGAAGTAATAATACCTGGTAGTGCATGCTGCCTTTTAAAGCAGGTATAGCAGTTGTACTATGGTACTGCAGAAGTCTAATATGTATTGCTGTGTGATTATACTGGCTTCCAAGGAAGTGAAAGGATCATGCTGAGAAGAGATTTGATATGTATAGGAATCTCTATAATGGAAAAATTCATTCTGGGGAAACAATTAATTACTAACAATGAGAGTTCAGAGAAATCTGGACCAAATTAAAAGTTTGAGAGGAAGGATGATTAGGGGCTCATGGTTTAAAGATTGACTGCAGAGAACTGGAGGGAGCTATGGAATAGGGGGTTAATTGTTAGGAATTACCTGAAGACGCCTAGGCTCTGATTACAAAAGCACTGTGATAGTGGATGCAAATTATCAAGTAGCTACTTGAGAGACCTTTCAGTAAAATATAAGGATGTCTTGGCTGGAGTGGAGACTGCCAACAAGGCCTGAGGAAAAATGGTGAGCAACACACCCTTCACACTCTGAATAGTGTAGACTCACAATATTTGTTTGCCCCCTTCCTTTAAAGAGATTTTAAATGAGTCTAACCCTTTATTTTAGGTTTTTGCTGAAGTCCATGTCATCATAATGTTTGGAGACGTTCTGTAAGCCACACTGTGCCCCTCCCAAGAAGACATCATAATATCCATGACTCAAGGTGGAATTTCAGAAGACAAAAATAGCTGTTTCTGTCCTCCTAACTCTCTGATTCTTTCTTCCTTTCTTTTTCCTTCCTCCCCTCTCCCCCTTCCACACAAAAATCATAAGGCCAATGTGGCCATTTCAGATCAACTTAATATGTAAATGTTTTGCTACAGTGTGTATGTATTGAGATACATTAGAACACATGTTTTCTTGCAATTAATAATAAAATCAGTTGCTATTCAGTTAAGTCTGGACTATGCAGTGTCTGATCTTGCATATCAGAGCCCCAAAACATATTCTAAAGACAGAGAAGTGAAACGTAAAAGTGTTGAGAAGGAAAACAAGTAACACGGAAGGCGTGACGGGCGGAAGAACGAAACTTGAACACCGGTGAATGAGCCGTGAGACCAAGGGATAGGAGTGGTTACTTTTGACTAAGGCAAGTCAGAAGATGCATCATGTTTTGGACCTGTTGAGTGTCCCAAGTCATTAGTTAATTGACTTTTGCACTTAAATCTGTTCTCAGCACTGTACATATTTCCCAGTAAGGAACCATTTTCCCAGTTAATTTCACATGTATTTCAACTGTATCTTTGGTTTTGGGGATTTTGTTTTTCTTTTTTGGAGACAAGTTCTCACTCTGCAATTCAGGCTGGCCTTCAGCCCACTTTGTAGCCCAGGCTGAGCTCAAATTTGCAACAATCCTCCTGCCTCCGCCTCCTGAGTGAGTGCTGGGATTACAGGTGCATGCCACCACGCCTGGCTTCATCTGTGTCTTTTGGGTGCAGCAGTTATTTCAGGATGATCATATGCACACATGTCTCAGGAATTCCAGTTTTATGATGACTGAAAGGGGACTGAAAGAACACCGAGCAGTGTGACACATAGCTGAGTATTAAATTGGATTGGAGTGCAGCAAGGAGAAATATAGTAGGAAATAATGGGAAGACAACCAAGGTCACAAGCATGGTTCTGAGGAAGGAGACTGAAAAAGAAAATCTGTAAAGATAAGATTCAACTCAATCATGATACAAACAGTACAGCATAGTGATCAGAATGGCAGGATCAAGGGCAGTGACTACTCAGGGCTCTTTCAAGGCAACTGGAGCAAGGCAACAGGAAAGGAAAAGATTCTATTTGGTAGAAGAATTCAAGCTGAATTTGGAGACTGCATCTAAAAGATGACTGCAAAGCTGAGACTGAGAAAGTTTAGCTGACAAAAAAATAAAGCAGCCTAAAACTGAAAAGTAAAAAATGTGTTTTTCAGGGCTGCAGAATGACACACATCAGAGGTCAACGTGCAAAGGCAGGATACATTCTTTACCTTTTCTGTAACCACTCTCACCTTTCGTACTGTGCTCCAGTGGGTAACTAGTAGGAAAGAAAGTACTGTAATGGCTGCTTTACTTTGCTAATCTCAGGAAAACCCAATCATTAGTTTTGCTTTCCTTTGTGATATCTGTCTCCTTGGATACTTCAAATGGATGACTGTTATACTATCTATACTTTCATGTGGGTAAATAAAGCAGCAGCATGGTTTATGATATGGCTGGATTACATTGCAGAAGGAGCCTGTTAGGCTACTTTGTAGTGTCTTGTGACTTGTATGCTGCGGTATGGTTTACTTCAGCTGCTGTTTTGCCTGATTCTGTCAGGAATAGTCGATGATTTCAACAACAAGATAATTTTAAATCTTACTCAGTTACACGAGTGTCTGGGACCCCTCCCTGCTGAAGTACACATTTTAATTTTTGTTGCTTCTCCCATGTAGTCATGGCTGAAATTGTTTTAAAGGTACTATCTACTAAGAGATTTGCTTGCTCTCCATTGTGGGAGGCATATTGCCTTTTTTTTTTTTTTTCATATTGCCTTTTGATCCCCACTATGTCAGAGCCACTTGAGAGTACAGAAACATTTGAAAATGAAAGCTACTCTTTCTCTTTGCCTGACGCTGGTGACCCAATTCTCAGCTATCCCTGAGCCTCCGATGTCAGCACAAGGATTTTCTACAAAGGAGTTTGCTCTCAACTGGAAATGGATGGCTCTGACAGGTCCCACACTAAAGTGACCGCACAGTCAATCTCAAATTAAACCATGCTTCTCTCACCATTGCAAATGCAAAAACTGGAAAATCAGAGCACATGGCTTCCCTGATCTAAACTTTTTCAGACACATTTGTACTCTACTTATTACTTCTGCAGTCATGGAGAATCCAAAGTGATATGATTTCCACTGATTTCTCCTACTTGTCTTACTGGGACTTTTGCTACATCAAAGTCCATCATCTAAGCTCACAGGCTCAGGCAATAATATGTTTAATAGAAAAATGGAAGGAAAAATCCCTTATCTTGTAAGAATGTCTGGCTTTTCAATCTATACACATCAACATTTTGTTTTGAATATCAGCTTATGAATATTGCTTCTTTCACTTTGTATTGAATGTTGTGAACAGAGATAGGAGCTGTGGGGGAATTTCTGATGCATACTTCCTAGGCCCAGGTGACATCAACTCGATACTTTGTACTTTAAAGAGCCCAGGAAAGCAATCAAGCCGACTAACCAAAAGCCATGTTACACAGGTATTTGAAAGGAGGCTGGGATTTTTAAATGATTGTACCCTGTTTTCTTAGACTATTCCTGTTTTTCTTTTGGAACTGAAATTACTGAGCATCTTCAGGTTATTTACTAAAGTCTGAGCACAGAATTCTCATTGGAAGTGAAGATCTGACTTAATAACAATAATGAGATGAAAATTCACTGCTGCTTTTACCATTTAAATATATATATATATATGTATATGTATATATATATATATGGTATTCTGAAAAAATGTTTTGAAGAATCATCTATGAAAGGAATCCAAATATTAAAATAGCACATTAAAAGTTGAACTTTGATTGAAATAAGATTGATTCAGAAAAAAATAAAACAAAGAAACTTCTATTGCCAACCTTATGAAGTTGTATTTTGAACTCTTTCCATGGGTTTAGGGAACACAGTGTCTGCAGACGTGAACATTAGGGAAATGTGTGGTTTTCTCCTTCTGGGCCTAAGTCCAGTGTTTATTAGTGAGGGGATCGACTTCCCTGGAAGGGAATGTGCGATGGTTTGTATTTAGATGTGCTCTGAGACCCTCCTGTGCTCACAGTAGGCTTTGGAAGTTGGGCTAGATTATGGGGGTTCTGCAGCTGACTTGTGGTTAGGGGATCGATCTACGCAGAAGAGGAAGTGTCTGGAGGTGTGACCTGGAAGAGCATACCTTCTTCTTAGGTTCCACTCTTCCGCGCGCCTTCCCAACCTGCAGGACGTGAGCAGCTTCCCTCCTCTGTTCCCCTCCACCATCACTTCCAGTCTTGGAGCCAGCGAAGTGTGCACTCTCAGAGCAAATCACAGTAAATCTGTGTAAGTTGCCAGTGGCTAATATTTTGTCCTAACAACAAGGAAAGTGACTGTGATACTATGACATCACAAAACAGATTTATAGCACATGAGTTTCTGCAAATAAACACCTTAAATATCCCAGGATAATTTTAGATTTACAGAAAAGTCACAAAGATTTAGCATTCCCATATATTTCATACCCTGTGTCCCCTATTAATCTATTCTAGTACAGGGTATTTATTTATTTATTTATTTATTTATTTATTTTTTTTTTTTATTATTTTAGAAACATAAAAGTACAAAAACATATTGACAAACAGACACCCATTATCATAGAAAATAGTACAATCACAACTAATCTATAGACAAGGTGATATGGTCTCAACAGTAGTTGTTGCTTTATCCATTGATATCTTCGAATTGTAGATGTATGGACCCATATACAGACATGCAAATTTA
>PVLD010035772.1:0-11510 GCA_004027595.1 Dinomys branickii | reverse complement strand
CCGTCTGTGCCCCTCCCCCCCCGCCCCATCAGCTCTCCTGCCTGCCCCCTCACGCGGGAGCTGTGACTGCTGCCCTGTTTCTCTGACCCGCTCTTCTCACCTGACCTGTGTTACCGCCCACACAGCCTTCCAGAATACTGAGGTGATCAGGCCCCTGGCTGGGGGCCCAGCTTTCTAACCCCAGCTACTTACAAAGTGGCAAGTGGCATCTAAACTTCGCCTCTGTTCAGAGTCTGTGGGTAGCTGACTGGCCCCTGCCTGTCCACCCGGCTCTATCTCCCACTCCCCAAAGTAACGCAGTTCCCACAGGCCGCTGTCCCTCGCCGTCTGCTGAGTATGTCGTATTCCCAACTCTGTAGCTTGGCTTATAAATTCCTCCCCACCAAAAAGGAAACGAAGAGATTCTCACTAATACTTTCCCAACTACATGACTCACTGTTTTCTTTTCAGAAGTCTTTTTCAGGGGGCTGGGGATATAGCTCAGTGGAATAAGCGTCTGCCTAGCAAGCACAGGGTCCTGAGTTTGATCCCCAGTACCGCAAAAAAAAAAAAAAAAAAGACCAGAAGTCTTTTTCAAGCCACTGGAGTTTTGCTGTTTATTTACGAGAACTCCACCTTTTTTTTTCTTCAGTAAGTAATAGAGCAAGCCACAGTTGTTTAAAGTCTTAAAAATAACTGTAATTTATTTTTATGTACTTATTCCTCTTAAAACTGCTCTATATTCTTTGAAATGTTGGGGCTGGGGTGTGGCCCATGGTTTAGAGCACCTACCCAGCATGTACAGAAGGCACTGGGTTCAAGCCCCTGCTCTGCACACAACAAAAAAAATGCCTGAGGTCAAATGAATGTATCTTTTGAGATTTATCTTTTTTCTTTTGTATATTTTAGGTTTGGGTCTTTAACCATGGATGTGGGCCTCCGCAGTGTTGATGGCCTTTAGCTTTCTCAGAAGTTTGAGACAAGTTTGTTTGCACACGAAGATAACGCTGGGGCATTAAATGAATGCCCGTGTCCTGTATGAATCAGCTCTTATTTCTACAATTCAGTATTGATGTAGTCATGTAAATATGTACAATACTGTAAATAAATTAAAAATATATAAATTTTTGGCCGCTGTTAAGACGTAGTTTTGATTTTTAACATTTGTAAGTACATGAGGCAGTTTGACCTCAGTGAGCCCAGAAGAAAGCCATGACCTGCTGACTGTTGGGGTGCTGACCCTCCACTCTCCGAGGAAAGCTGGAAAGTCTATTTTTTGGACTGCGTACTGAAAATATTTTTCAAAGGAACCAAAGTCACCATCCTTACAAATCTGAGAAGACTGAGAACCGTGATGTGTTTTCCATGATGCGCTGGGAGGTGCTTCTGTGCGTGAAGAGTGAAACCAAACCGCTGTTTTACAGGATCAGACTTTTTTAGAAGGATAAAGTGGCATTATTTCATTTTGTAAGGTGCCCAGATCCCAGTTCTCCTCGTATCTATTTAATTTCTGAAGAATTACTGAGCAAAAATTTTTAAGTGAATTAATTATATAAAAGTTCATTTTTCCTTTGGGCATAAATGTAAAGTTATCGTTAAACTGTAGGGTCCTTTCACTTGTTTCAAGCTATATATTTCTTTATTTTAATTCTGCTTACTATTTCATGAAAAAAATAAATTTCTCAATTTTACTGTAAAAAGTTCATGTGTTTCTGTGTATCCAGTTTACAAACAAAAGTGGTCTGTGTTTGTCTGGTTGCCTGTGGTTCTGGGGAACGAGCCCCGGCCGCCCTTATGCTGGGCAGGCTCTCTGCCACTGACCCACTCCACCTGCGAAAGGGGCAGTATGGCTGCTGATGGCGAATTATTCTAAGAATATTGAATGTGGGGACAATTTTATATCGCTTACAAACCCACTAATTCCAAGTGCAGTGAAAGACCTTTCTAACTTTATGTACAAATTCACAGGGAATGTTTTCTTTGAAAAATGTTCTCTGAGTTCTAAACCAAAGAATCGTACTCAGAAAAAAAACTACTTTATCTGTCAGAATTTGTATTGCTGTGGTTTATGGCCCATCAGAGGTTTGGAGGAGATAATACACAACCTACATGACAAAGGTGTGTCCTAACGAGTAAATGCATTTGATTACCATGAACCTGGGAAACGAATTCCTCTTAAAACTGAAAGTATATTAGGGTTTGTTTGGTTTTTTTTTAAGACAGGGTCTTGCTAGGTACCAGTCTGACCTTGACCTTTCAGCCCTCCTGCCTTGCCCTCTGGTGTGCTGGGAGTGCAGGTGTGTGCCATTGAACCTGGTTTATGTTAGGATTGATCCACTGTAGCAGGGATGCACACATGGAAACACATGCAAGGGTGAATGTGGTTACCTACAGTTGGGAACCGTTTCAGTCTCAGAATGCGAGGCAGTGGGATAATTATTGATTTTAATTTTCCATTTCATCATAAAACATATGTACCTCGAGTTGTTTATGTGATTAGTCTGTGTAGGTTTGGTTTTTACCTCAAGTGCCTTCCTAGTTCTTAGTACATCTAATAAAAAGTACCAATAAGTACACCCTTATTGTGGGGATTGTATTTTTATTGACAGCATTGATAAGGATACATCCTTAAGATTTCACTGGGGCTCACTTGCATTACAGTGATAGGGAAACAACACATTCTTGCTTTCAAGATTTTCCCCTAAAAATTCATTCCTGGGCTGGGGCTGTAGCTCAGCGTTAGAGCAGTGTGCTTAGTGTGCAAGAGGCCTGGGGTTTCAAGCCTCAGCACAAGAACAAAACAAAATTTCATCCTCATCCAAAATATTTTGAGTCCATAAATGCATGTGGTACTAGTTCACAGATTTTCAGTGATTAAGTAAAACTTGCTCTTAAATGAGTTACATCTCCCAATGTAACACTTTCCAAAACACAGGGATTAATGTATTAAAAAGAAATACACTGGGCCTGGTAGCATAGATGTGTAATCCCAGCTACTCAGGAGTTGAGGCAGGAGGATCACAAGTTTGAGACCAGCCTAGGCAATTTATAGAAACCTTATCTCAAATTTCTTAAAAAGGACTAGGAACATAGCTTAATGTTAGAGCACGTGGCAAGTGTGTATGAGGGCCCTGGATTGGATCCCCAGTACATACATATTCAGCACATACATAGGGTCAACAAATTATACAGAAAAAATTACAGTAATCCTGGATTTATTTTTTTGTTTGGTACCAGGAATCAAACTCAGGACCTTGCCCTTGCCAGGCAGGCACTGTGCTGCTGAGCTATATCCCTGGCCCAATCCTGGATTTCTATTTCTGATTTTTTTTTTTTAAAGCGATAATATTCACCTTTCATGGTCTACCATAAAAAATGACAGTTGCGTTGTTTGGAATTACCTAAGAAAGTGTCAGTAGAAGTAAGCACTCGCAGTTGGAATACCGGATGTGAGGGCTGTTTGGCCACCCGGTCAATCGCCAGGGTGGATTTAGCCGCTCTGCTTGGCGAGGCAGGAGTCCGCTTCCTCAGCTCCGTGTGCGCCGCTGCTGAAGCCGCGTGCTGGTCAGAGGACTGTTTTATCAGTCTTGGGCCTGGGAATAGCTGTGCTCCCCTGCTAGAACCTCTGAAGCTCACCGTGGAAGTGCCCCAGCTTTTCTCCCTTGAGAATTATAGCCACAGCCAAAACTCCCTTTTCTCCTCTGATTTTATCTCTCGGTTCTTTTCTCATTGTGCATTCTCTTTGCAGAAGTGGTACCGGAAATGCATAGCCAGCACACAAGTTTTAAAAACTGCAACCAGGTGTGGTGTGTGTGATTCTGAGTCCATGAGTTCAGGGCCAGGCTGAGCAATATATAGTGAGGCCTCATCTCCCCCACAAAAAGAGTTTCTAAGTAAAAGACATGCTGTGGGCTGAGGGACAGACACCCTTGAAAACATTTAAAGAA
This sequence comes from Dinomys branickii, assembly GCA_004027595.1. NCBI lineage: Eukaryota > Metazoa > Chordata > Mammalia > Rodentia > Dinomyidae > Dinomys > Dinomys branickii. Next base: position 7,584 of record PVLD010035772.1, on the reverse strand, counting down.
GCGTTAACTGTATTGTCAAATGGATTCTCCACTCCACACCCCACTTTTAAGAAGGTAAACGGTTCTGGGAAAGCCTCACGTTGTTTTGGGTGGACTTACTCCCCACTTGGCTCTGAGGCGCCAGTGTCCAAATTCCTACTAAATACTGAGGGACACAAATCAAAAGCATGTGCTAGACATAAACCCTAGCACAGTAGGGATGTGAGAGCCCTGCGAGGGGCCGCAGGAAAGCCGTCTGTGGAGGACCACACGGACAGCCCTCCTGGAAAGAAGAGCATTTGGCACCACCTTAACTAAACCCAGCCCTAATTCCAGGCATTGATTCGCACAGAGCTGGCCAGGCTAATGCTTTACCCCTCAACTGGCTTTAAGCAGTGCACTTGGGTCTAGCCGAGGTGCTGATGTCTTTAAAGCAAGGGGACCCGTCTGTGATGCCGCGCCTGCAGCCTGCAGCTTCCAGCTGGGAAGACTGCGGCCAGAGAAAGAATCCGTGATTCTCAGGGCGTGAAGGCCGGAGGTGAAAGCTGAAGTCTCCCACCCTAGAACATCCTCAGGCTGTGTTATGCAGATTACTGTTTTGCATCCCTCTGCATATGGCTGAGGTGCTGCTGCGCCTCCAGCCAGCACAGCACCCAGCACTCTACTTCCCGCCATCTGTCACCCATCCCCAGCATGCCGCCTTCTTGAATTAAACGCAGCTGGGCCCAGGTCAGGGCCTTTGTTTCAGGTTGTTCTGCCTGGATTTAGGACCTCCCCGGCGCCACACTACACAGATATGTTTGTCTATCTTCACGCCGTGGGTTGCCCTGGAAGTGGTAGATTGGAATTACTTTCTGGAATTCCAGCATCTCTTTCCTGGGATTACAGATAAGAATTCTGGACCAAAATGAGGCTCGGAGCAGGTTTCCTATACATCTCAGATTACTTCATTTTAAAGACGAGTAAATTACTTGCAAACAGCTTCCCCAAACCATTGCCTAGGTAGGAACAAACTTTATCCTGATGTTTTCATTTTCGGTCTGGCACTCTGGTGTAGAAATACCAGAGAACGTGAGCCTGTAAATCCTCCTGAGTATTTTACACATTAGAGGACTTGCTCAATTTTTTTCCAAAGTGAAGCTTGCTGGTGTTCTCACTGATTGTGGATGAATGGCCTATTTTCCAGCAGTCATTTAATTTACAATCTTATGAAAAAAGTTTATTGTTGAGATTTCACCCTACCATAATGCGAAAGTAGATGCCTCGAAAGATTATATCCCCTCAAAAGCAGTGACTTTTCTTCTCTCTGCGGTGTTTAATCCAGTGTTTATAGTGAGCAAACACTTTGTGTTACTGAATTGATGTACGAAGACAGCCTCATGAGATTTTGCGTTAGATTGAAAGAATGGATAGATTGACTCTTAGAAATATGCTAATCCTTAGGGTCCTCTCTCTGCCTTTTGTGTGGATAGATGGGTTGTGGCTACCTACAAAAGGTGCCTCGACCTCAGATCATCTTGTTGTAGGCAGCTGAGTTAAACAGAAATATTATAGGTGGGGGGCTGGGGATATAGCTCAGTGGAATAAGCGCTTGCCTAGCAAGCGCAGGGTCCTGAGTTCGATCCCCAGTACCACCAAAAAAAAAAAAAAGAAAGAAATATTATAGGTGGTCAGAAAGGACTCGGCCCTCCAAGGAGCCAGTGCGGAAGACCAGATGCCTTGCAACCGTGGGGCAGACGGGCAGCTCAGCTGTGGGCCAGACCTCGAGACAAAGGATGAAACAAATGCACCCACGTACTTCCTAAGGATAAACATCAGGGATTGATATTCTAAATAGGTACCGTCACGTTGCAGAAACCAGCAGAATCGCTAGCCCAGCCCCCTGCAGGAGAAGCCCCTGTTCCGTCTTCACACCTGCTTGCTACATAACTTGCTTCCCCGTTTGATCCTGATTTAATCCATTTTACCTGAGCAGTTATGCCTGTCATCTTATTGGCTGACCATAGTTTTGCCCTGCCTCATGCCCATCTTGTGATTTCCCATGTTTCCCACCTTGGACCTGCCTCCCCTCATGGATTTGCTCCATAAAAATCCCTAAAAATGGCAGGTTCCTTGGCAGCCCCCTCGGGTCTGCTTCTGTCTCTCAGAGAGCAGCCTTCTTTCCCCCAATAAATATATAAATATAACCTGCTCTTAACCTCCGCTGTTCCTAAAATTCATTCTTCAACTTTAGAGCACACGAACTCGTCGCAGATATCCAGCAGGTTGGAGGTTTCTTTCTCCATACAAGCCTCTTTAGGACCAGACTATTCCTGTTACTTGCCAAGATCCTACAGTCATTTCATGGTTGACAGAAGCAAGCCTAGGCTTCGCTCAGTACCTCCCTCCCTACCGGAAAACTTAAATGGTCTTGAGGCAAAACCAGTGGCTCCTAGTTGTGTTTTGTTTTTCTTTGTCTTTTTCAGACGGGGTCTCACTATGCAGTTAAGGCTGGCCTTGAGCTCACTTATGTAGCCCAGGCTGGCCTTAAAACGACAACAGTCATCCTGGCTCAGCTTCCCAAGTGCTAGAATTACAGGCGCGCACCACCACACCTGGCTAGTTTAATATCTATTAAGTAAAGACTCAAGTGGCTTCGCCCCCATCAGCTTACCTCATCTGGCTCCCCATGAGATCTGCTCTGTCCCCGTCTTCATCTTGGAAGATGGACGGTAAGTCACACCAAGGTTTGCAGTAAGGAGTGTGGAGGTAACACATATGGATGCAGTACTTGTTTTAATCACGCTGCTGTTTTGTGGTCTTGGCAGAGAACAGAAAGAGGTGCATAAGACAAACGTTCCATGGTTCTCTCTGGAGCCAGTTCTAATCTAGCTGAGGGAACTCAGCTGTACATTAAAAAAAACAGAGCTCAGGAGCCTTCCAGTCTGGCGGGAAGGTCAAAGGACTTCAGAGTAGGGCCTGGCTTCTGCCACTGAGAGTTGACTCTGAGCAGGTCTCTTACAGGCTTGAGCTTTCTCATCTGTAAAATGTGAGGCTTGGTCTGGACCTTAAAAGATTTCCTTTCAGTTTCATAAATGCCATGAGACTAAGATCCAGTGATATAGAGAAAGCAGTGGTGTGGTGCAGTTCCTCAGAGTGTAAATGTCAAATAGCATGTCACCATGTCACTCACCGACAGGAACAGGCCTGGCATTGTTAGTTACATCTGACCTCTTAGGTCAAGTAATGACTGAAGAGCTTGCCTGTGTCTCCATAGATACATGCATGGTCTTTTTAAAAACAATATGTCTAATCTCTCCGTACATCAGGATGAGCCCTACCCAAACAGCCTTTCTTTGTGTGTAAAACTTGCTCTAGGGCATAGAGAAGTTCCTAGTCATCAACCTGGTCATTTAATTTCTATGGCAAGGGCTTAACTTTCACGGCCTAGCTATTCCACAGTTTTCCAAATCACAACTGATCACCAGTTAGACATAGTTTCCAGGGACAAAAGCCAATCCTGCTAATTTATTTTTTTAATATTTTTTTCTTTAATTTTTGGTCATGGCGTGTGTGTGTGTGTGTGTGTGTGTGTGTGGTGCTAGGGATTGAACCCAGGTCCTTGTGCATGCAAGGCCAGAGCTCTACCACTGAGCCACAGCCCCAGCCCATGTTGGTCATGCTTATACATCAAACTCTCGCAAGATGGTCGGAGAATCAGAGCTGGAAAACTCAGCTGGCTTTAGATGTGCTTTTTACACAGAAGGTCTCTGGTTCTCCCTCCCCCAAAGTTGTTAGCTCAGCGGAATTTGATGACGGAACGAGAGCCCTGCAAGGAGGCGGAAATGAGTACAGCAGAACACACAAAACTCAGCCCTTCGCCTGGGGAGGAAGAGAAAGCAGAGGGGCTCACCAGGCAGGATCTGCCCCTGAAACTGCCCCGCTCTCCCAGCACATCTCTGCAGAGGAGGGAGCCCTGCCAGGAACTTCCCGCTTGACAGGAAGGGTTGGTAGAGAAGTGTGAGCACTTGGCTCCGAAGTCTCATCTGTTGGCGGGCAGGGTGTGACCTTCCAGTAGAATTTATTCTGTGGGCTTCCAGGCTAAACAGGTGATCTAATGGGCCACATGACCTCACAAAACCTAGAAGCCCTCACCTGTGTACTTAGTGGCCCATAGAAGCAAAGGGTCTCTAAAGGAGAGGAAGCAAGTTTGAAAGAAACACAGTGTAAAAATAGCACTGTAAAGAACAGATTATTTCTCTGTGAAAAGAAAAGTTTAGATGCAAAAATTTTTGATGGGTGCGGTGGCGCATCCCTGTAAACCCAGCCCTCGGGAGGCTGAAGCAGGAGGAGTTTGTTGTGAGTTTGAGGCCAGCCTGGTCTGCAAAGTAAGCTCAAGGCCAGCCTGAACTGCATAGCAAGACCTTGTCTCAAAAAGACAAAAAAAAAAAAAAAAAAAAAATTTAAATCACCCATATACCTATAAGGGTCTGTTTAACTCAGACCCTTAAAAGTACCATCAAACCTTGCCAATAAAAAGAATGCCTATTATCTCTAAAATATAGAAGCCAAGGATAAGCACCTCTTATATTCAATGAAGTTCTCTTTCCTTTGCAAACATGAGACAGTCTCTGCCCTTTCATTGCAAGGCATCTCTTACATGTGCAATCTTTTGATGTTATGCTCCTGAAGAGGCCACTACAATGCCCATCACCCGTTGTGACGGTGTGTGAGGCGGTAGCGTAAGTCTTACGGAAGACAAGCCCTTGAACAACGGCCGATGGGGGTCAAGAGCACACATTGCGTCTGAGTGTCTCAGCCCTCACCCTGCAGTGCAGCCTTTCCCAGCTGCCCACCAGGCTCAGCAGCTTCCTGGCATTGAACACAGATGACGGCAAGCAAATTCCTCACACACAGACCAGACTGAGAAACACGCTCAGCAACAAGCATCGTGCAACACACGAGACAGGAGACAGGAGAAAGTGTTAGAAGCCGGATTTCACCAGAAGATACTAAAGTCTGGTCAGAGAGCGCGAACCTCGGGAGACAAAGAATAACCCTCACAGTGAAGCGCCGAAGAGGTGCCGGTCAGGGTCCAGATTCAGTGCAGGACCCACGCGCCGGAGACGGCGGCCATGCACAGGTCAGACTCGGGCAGACTCAGGTCCACATCATTTCCGAGGTGAGGGGCCCGGCCACAGCAGCGAGGTTTAAGTGAAATCCCGCCATATTTTTCCTTTTTTTTTTTCTTTGGCGGTACTGGGGATCGAACTCAGGACCCTGCGCTTGCTAGGCAGGCGCTTATTCCACTGAGCTATATCCCCAGCCCCTCGCCATATTTTTCCAACCCTGTCTGCCTAAGCCCCTAGCAGTACTTGGACAATAAAATGACTGCAAGTAAGGAATATGAAGAGAACTCAGCATTCCCTCTCTGGACATCGGAGCATCCGTTGTGAGAACATAGTGAGGCGCCAAAGCTTCCTAAGATAGCAGGCTTCTCCCAGTCAAAGGCTCGATGACATTATTTTTCATAGGCTCATTGCTGGTAATAAAAATATATGATCAATTGTTTGTTTTTTGAGACATGGTCTCACTATATATGTAGTTCAGGCTGGTGTCAAACTCACTGTGTAGCCCAGGATGGCCTCAAATTTGAGACAATTCTCCTGCCTCAGCCTCCCAAGTGCTAGGATTATAGATGTGAGCCACCACTCCCAGCTATCCTATCCTCATTAATTTTATTTTTATTTTATTTATTTATTTAGGTACTGGGAATTGAACTCAGGACTTTGTGCTTGCCAAGTAGGCACTTACACCACTGAGCTATATCCCCAGCCCATCAATTTTATTTTTAAAAGACTAGATTCTTACCTCTTAAGGCTGGCCATCAGCAAATGAGTTTTATTGGGGCTGGGGATATACCTCAGTGGAATAAGCGCCTGTCTCACAAGCACAAGGTCCTGAGTTCAATCCACGGTACCGCAAAAAACAAAGTTTTATTTGTTAATGTGCATAAAGTGAGAAAACAAATTTCTTAATCCGAAATACAGTAACTCAGGCCTTTTCTTCCTTCCAATTACTGTTTTCTTAATCTACCACCTAATGAGATCAGTCGAGATGAGCAACAGCTGAACTGTCTTCTGTGACTACAAAGGCAGCTCAGCATTAAACCAGCACAGGGTGCGGCGGCACGTGCCAGTTATCGCAGCTCCTCAGGAAGCCAAAGCAGGAGGTCTGAGGCCAGCCCAACAATTTAGTGAGGCCTGGTTTCAAAATTAAAACTGAAAAGGGCTGGAGATGTAGCCCAGTGGTAGAGCATTTGTTGAATTCAGTCTTCAGCACTGTGGAAAAAGGAAGAAAGGGAGGGAGGGAAGGCAACCGTCAGCGGACGGACAAATGGAAAAGGCCTATAATCTCTTCAATATATGCTGCAAAGGCATACAATAAAACTTACCATCTGTTTTTTACTTGTTCTGTCTTGTGTTCTTTACTCCTGGGGATTAAACAGGGCTTTACACGTGCTAGGCCAGTGCTCTATCCCTGAGCTCCTCCTCATCCCCGCTTCTGATTTTTTTTTAAAAATCCTAGTAAAATAGTCAGGCACATGCCCGTGAATCTCTCTTGCTCAGGAGGCTGAGGCAAGAGAATTGCAGGTTTGAGGCCAACCTGAGCAACTTAGCAAGACCTTGTCTCAAAAACAAAACAAGACTAAAAATTCTGGATTTTCAGCCAACTGATTTCCAACAAAGTCCCCAGGTACATACATTGGCAAAGAATAGCCTCTTTGATAAATCGTGATGGGTCAAGCATAGTGGCACATGCCTACAATACCAGCACTCGGGAGGCTGAGACAGGAGGATCGTTGTGAGTTTGAGGCCAGCCTGGGCTACATAGTAAATTCAAGGCCAGCCTGAACTAAATAGTAAGATCCTGTCTCAAAAACACCAATAAAGTAAATAGGTACTTTTTTTTCAATGTGGAAGATATTCATTATTCATAATGAGAAGAAAATTCAGGAAGTCAAAAAACCTCTTGCAGAATGGATTTCAATTCAGCACATTCTGTGGTTGGCAGCACATTCACTGGTCTCTGACATCTCCGTCATGCATGACTCTGAGGTGAAATGAGTTTGAGACGCACTGCCTGCCTTCTCTCTGGAGACACGTAATTGAGCACATTGAAGTTCTGCAGTACCAAAAACTCCTGAACTTCGCTAACCATGGCGTTACAGTTTACACCTACAATGTCCCCAAAGCCTCCTGCACTCATAGACGGGGCTTTGGGGGGCAGACTGGATTCTGGGATGTGACGCTCACCACCAGGTCAGTCCGCTGATGGGCTGATAGCTGGGTGTGACTTTGGCAGGTGAGGCCGGGTGGGAAGCATGGGTCCGAGCGGGCGTGGCCTGGAAGAAGGTCCTTTTTTTTGGAATTAGAACTGGATGTTGTATTACATAGTTATCTTCACATTAGTTAACACAAAAACATTAGAGGAAATACCAAATTATAGATAAGATAGTAGGGAATTTGCACTGGATGCTGTATAATATAAAGTTATCTTCATTTCTGCTAATACAAAAACGACTGAGGAAATACAGAATTATAGAGAACATAGAAGGGAATTAGC
>PVLD010035771.1:0-11509 GCA_004027595.1 Dinomys branickii | reverse complement strand
TGAAGCATTTTAGCATGGCACCCCAGGCCCTCATATATAATGAAGCCTCAGTCCACCTCTTCTGTCCCCCACTGAACTCAAGGTTTTGCACTGAGCTACATTCCCAGCCCTTTTGAAATTTTTATTATTTCTATTTTAAGACAGGGTCTTGCTAAGTCACTAAGATGCCCAGGCTGGGCTCAAAGTTGCGACCTTCCTGCTTCATCCTCCCAGAGTGTTGGGATTACAGTACCCGACCTGTTGTGTTTGCTGATGTTCTTGATTCGCACTTTAAATTAAATTAATAAAATTGTCGCTGTTCCCAGTGCAAAAAAAAAAAAAATTCACCAGTCAAAAGGAGAAGATTGGCAGAGTGGATTAAGGAACACAATCCAACAATAAGCTGTACACAGGAAACACATTTTACTGAAAAGGAAATCCACAGGCTGAAAGTTAAAGGAATGAAAACAATTTTCCATGCAACAGGTCCGCAGAAAAAAGCAGGGGTAGCTATTATGTTTGCACACAATGTAAACTTCAAACCAAAAACAATCAAAAGATATATAGAAGGCCATTACATACTAGCTAGGTGCAAGCTGCAAGAGGGACAGATAACAATCCTAAACATTTATGCACCGAACAATGGAGCACCAAACTTTACAAGTCAAATCTTAACAGACGTGAAAAATCAAGTAACTAATAACACTATTGTAATAGGGGACCTAAACACCCCTCTGACACAAAGAGACAGGTCAACTGGACAGAAACTCAGCAAAGAAATAACAGACTTGAATAAAAAATGTGAACAAATGGACTTAGTAGATGTATACAGTGTTCCACCCCACAACATCAGAATGAATACACATTTTTCTCAGTTGCACATGGGTCTTTCTCTAAAATAGACCACATTCTAGCCCATAGAGCATATCTATCTAAATGCAAAAGAATTGAAGTTATCCCATGCATATTATCTGACCACAGTGCAATAAAATTGGAAATTAATGACAAAGAGAACTCCAAAAACCACGTAAACACTTGGAAATTAGACAACAACCTCCTGAATAACCAATGGGTCACACAAGAAGTTAAAGAAGAAATTAAAAAATACCTACAAACAAATGAAAATGCAAATACAACCTACCGGAATCTGTGGGATGCAATGAAAGCAGTCCTCAGAGGGAAATTTATAGCAATGAACTCATATATAAGCAAAACAGAAAGAGAGCAAATAAATAGACTAATGCTACACCTCAAACTCTTAGAAAAAGAGCAACAAGCCAAACCAAAAGCCCATAGAATGGAGGAGATTATAAAACTCAGGGCAGACATTAATGCAATTGAGATGAAGAAAACTCTACAAAAAATAAGTGAATCAAAGAGTTAGTTTTTTGAAAGAATAAATAAAATTGATAAACCCCTAGCCAACCTTATCAAAAAAAGAAAGGAAAGAACTCAAATTCATGCAATAAGGAATGAAAAGCATGAAATCACTACAGATCCCACAGAAATCTGAAATAAAAAAATTTTTAAAGATATATTAGTTATTCTTTTAAAAAAAGGATATATTAGTTATTCTTTTCTGGTGGTATAGTTTTCCCTCTTGTGATACAGCAGGCATAACAATGTCTATCTCCTCGCACAGGTGCTATATTAGCTAATGTGGGCAAAGTACTCAGGATGGCAAACATTAGTTATCCTCATGTAACATAGTTCTCTCTGTCTCTCTGTCTCTCTATGTCTCTCTCTCTCACTCTCTCTTCCTCTCTCTACATTCTCAGTTGAGAAAACATTACATCTCCGTGATGGATTCTCCCACATCCGTCCTATCTTGGCTTTGTGTTCCATTCTGCCCTAAAGAGCTCTGGGCTCTTGGCTGAGTGGAGAACCCAGGGGATCCTGCACGATATACAATGTAAGGAGAATGGTGAGGGGGGATGTCTCTTAGAAAACCGTAGAGCAATATATGAGGCTGGGAGAGGCTGGCAGTTTTGATGGAGTCCTGTGATTTTGCATAATGGGAATTTTGGTCCCCTTCGGTCAGTTCTGGCCAATTTCTGTCAGGGACAGATGAGGCAACAGGCCCAGGCATGACCCAGGCCTCACTCACACTTCCCACCCACCAAGCCCTATTTATTCTGTTGTCTTCATATCTTTCAAAGGGCCTGAGTTAAGAAAGAAAAAAGGGTCATCTGTGTCAAATCCTGCTGGGCACTTTAGTGAAGGATTCTCGTACCTCAGAGCGTTTATCCAAATCTGTAATTCAATATTTATTAGCATGGTGTTTTATGTGTGCATATTTATATTACAGACTAGGGGTTTCATTTAGGGAAGTTGGTACATCTATATAACATACCTTCAACTGAAACCCAAAACAAGAAAAAGCAATCAGTTACACTTAAAAGGCCCTCTCTACAGCCCCAGCCTTGAGAATTACAGATGTAACTCACCTACTCCACTTGTCTGTTCACAGTCCGTGGCTCCAAAGATGCTTACTCAAACTGTTGCCCCTTGGCAGTGCCGGGTGGCCTACCTGTCCAAACACTTGCATCCAATGACTAAGGGCTGGCCCTCTTGACCCTGTGCTCTCACAACCACTGTTCTTCTGATCAAGAAACCTGACAAGCTCACCTTATGCCAAGACATAACTGTCCAGGTGTCACATGCTATACTGGACCTGCTGAATAACCATGGACATCACTGGCTCTTCAGCAGCTGGGTCATCCAGTACCAAGGACTCTTAGGTGAAAATGCTCACCTGACTTCTGTGGTGGTAAAACCACTCAATCCTGTCACATACCTGCCCACCAAGCTGGGCCCTCCAGACCATGACTGCCTCTCGAGAACTAACCAATGAGCTGTTCTCAAGTCAACCAGACTCAAAGACACAATGGACCCCTGAAAGATACTGAGTACACCCTGTTTATGGATGGAAGGATCTCTGTTAGGAATGGAGTCCAACAGGCTGGATATGCTATGGTCACTTTGGACAAAGTTATTTTGGCTGAAGCTTTCCTGCAAGGATGGTCTGCACAGTGAACTGAACTATGGGCCATCATACAGGCCCTCAACTGGTCTGAAAACAAAAGGTCAAGTCAATGTCTACATGGACTTTACATATGCCTGGATACCTCTGGATATGAGTCTAGCAGAAAAAGATGGTATTTATGGTATGGTAGGAAACCAATGCTGTACTTTATCCCAAAAACCACTGCCCACAATTACCAAGGCCCTCCAAGGCCTAACAACCCTGTCAAAAGAACTAGCCAAAAATGCTGGAGTTAATGACCTCTTTACAAGTATACTGAAACAATGGTTTGCCAAATAAATGAGGTTAATGACTTCCATACTTATTTCCCTGGTCATTACTATTAAAATTTTCATTCTTGTGAGTTTCTGTATAATCCCCTGTGCATGTAGTTTAATTCGGACAACTCTCTAGAAGAAGAGACCCTCAGGTCATCTGAGATTGGTGTACTTAGGCCATACCTATACTAAACAGTCCCTGATAGACTCAAATGGTGATGCCCCTCAAAGTCCCTGAGGAGGATCAAGAAGGGGGAATGAAGCAGAAATCCTGATCTAACTGCAGCCATTTTGTTCAATAAAACCAGCCATTCTGTTCTCTGCCATGGAGCTCAGCTAAATCATATGACTTGTCATGAAATTGAAACTTCTGCAAATTTGCTAAAAACAACTTTGCAACATACAACTATGTTTACCACAATACCCACTGTACAATAACCTTCAGCTAATGCTTATCTCATTTTTGTAACTTCCGTTTGCCACTCCACAAAAAAAGACAACTTCTCTGTAATCAGCACCTCAGACTCTGGAGATTACTCCTCTGGGGTCCTCTAGCATCAGTAAAATTTCCTTACTTCTCCTGAGCTCCTGGCTACCGTGGACTCAATTTTTCCTGCAACAGTAGGAGGTAAAATGTGGAGGACATTCTATAGATTACCAAGCCATATGACTGATTCTGGAGAAAGTCTCGCAGAAGCATTCTTGTAAAAGAAAATAATAGCACGACCTCAGTCCCTGTGGAAAGCCACTAGAACAACACTAGATGCTTTGCCGAGATGTGCCCAAAGGAATGATATCCTGGCTAACTAAGTCATCTCATTCCTGTGATAATTAAGTTGTATTGTCCTCACTAATCCTGTTCATTATTACTCCCATTTGCCCTGTCACTGCTTTTTGCTTGTATCCCAATAAAAGGCTGAAGAAGACTGTAATCTAGGCTTCAGTCCCAGAGGCTGTAGCCCCCGGATCCCATAACTGTCTCTAGTTTTTCTTTTCCTCCACGGCAACTCGTTCTCAGGACCTGTCACCCCAGACAGAAACTGACTATACACCAACAGTAAAAGATCTGGAGCACTCATGAACAGAACCAGCATGCCCACGATCCCTACAACCCTCCATCAGTGCAAACCATGTCAGTGCCCTCTCCAGGGAATGCAGGCTCAGGAATAATTCAGAGCAGAACACTCCTTAACCAACATTCACTAACCAGCAAGAATCATTTTAAATTCCTTCTGGGTTTAATTCACTGAGTCCCCAAATAACTCCATGAGGCAGGTATTATTGATGTCTTCATTTCCCAGATAAGTAAGCCAAATCCTGGAAGAATAAAGGAACTGCCTTCATGTCACATGCTTGGTCCATGTTGGAGTGTGATTCAAACTTAGGCCATCAGATGTGAGAATAAGTACTATGACCCCACATCCATCTGCATAAATATGTCACTCATAACAGCATTTACAGCAGTAAATTTCTGCACACAAGTGTTATCTCTGCCCACCTTAAACTGTTGCCAAATAAACTTTTTTTAAAAAACCTCCACGGCCTTTTGATAACTGCCTGTCCTGACTCTATAATCTATTTTCAAGTCTCCTTAGGACGCTTTCCCTTTTCTAGGAAAGCCTAGTCTTATGCTTTCTAACACAGTAAACATTATTAACACTTAAAATGTGGCTGCTGTAGATTGATATTTGCTATACAATGTCATATAAAGATACTGACTTTTACAGACTTAGTAACAAAAAAAGAATATAACATTCTGTTAATAATTTTATGTGCATTATATATGCAAACTTATGCTATTCTTTAACTGTAGATTGTTCCACAAGAGGCCATGTGTTAAAAATTTCTTCCCCAGTGTGCTGATATTAAGAGGTGCTAGGATCTTGAGGAGATGGGGACAAATAGGAGGTCATTACCGGCCCCTATGACCGCCTGCTTCCCAGCCAAGTGATCCATAGCTGAAACAGTGGTTCATGTGGGCTCCAGCCCAGTTTGTGCCAAGTGCAGACCTTGTAGTCCATGTTGCACTGGTTTTCCAGGGACATGAAATGCAAGAATTACGAGGTCATAGCAGCCTGCACCAAGATTTCAAAGGAAACCCTGGGAGGCCACACAGAAGTTTCCTGCAGGAGTGGAGCCCCACACAAAGCCCCAAAGGGTTGATGTCTCATGGAGCTATAAGAATGGAGCCAAAATTGTGACCCCAGAAAGATAGAGCAAGCTGAAGAGTGGTATGCCCACCGGGAAAAGTTGCAAGCAGTACACAAAACTAGTTCAGTCAAGTAACCACGCGGCCTGTGACTCACAAAGATGAAGAGGTAGGGCTTCCCAAGGCCCTGGGGCCTCCCCTGTTACAGTGTGCACAGGATGCCCTACTTGGAGCTTTAGGATTTAATGTCTGCGCTACTAGATTCTGGTCTTGCTTTGAGTCAATTACTCCTTTCTACTGCCTTGTCTCTTCCTTTCCAAATAAGAATATTTACTCTGTGCCTGCCTCATCATCGTATCTTGGAAGAATATAACTTGTTTTACACTTTTAGGCTCTTAGCTGGAAAGTTTGTCTTAAATCTCAGATGAAACATCAGATTTGGACTTAGTGTGATGCTGGAATGAGCCAAGAGTTTGGCAGTGTGGGCTTTCCACAGTGTGAGTGCACATGGACTGAGAGGAGTCGAGGCAGAAGTCTGTGGTTTGGATGTGGTTTGTATGCTAAGAGTTCATGTGTTGAAAGCTTGGTTCTCAGTGTGGCAGTGTTAAGATGGAGCCAGACCACTAAGAAGTGAGGCTTAAAGGGACAGCCTTCCTGGCCCCTCCCTGTGCTGTGGCTTGCTGTTTGCCAAGTGATCTCTCCCACTCACATGAAGTCCCAGCATTATTTTCCTTTTGACTTTTAGAAACCTGTTTAAACTCTCCTGACCTCAGCATCCTCCTCCCTAAGAAGAATTTGATGTATAGCAGGTTAGTATTATTACTTAATTATTGCAGACTAATCAGGCCTGCAATCTCCCAACTGAGTGGACAGCAAAGACTTTAAATAAATGAGTCAAGTGGTATGTTTTAGGGTTCCAGGAGATTCAAATCCCTCTAACAGAATTCAAGATTCTCTGGGGGCTAAAACAAAGAACTTCTCTGGGTGGACCATATTTATTTGGTTTTCAAACAAAGGAGGACACTGAAGAAAATGTGGGAAGCTGAGCAGAATCTAGCAAGACCTTGGGAGGTGTTTTCCCAAGTAGTAAATTATGTCAATCGGAACTACCTCATCTTTAGGTTGACATTTATTGTAGGAGTGGGGTTCCTGCAGCTGCAATCTCCTTTTAGTTAATTGGGCTTGGAGCCAAACATCCTCAGCTATGGCCTTGTCTTGTCCTTTGAGGCATCCCAGATTCACAGGCAATACAGGCCTCAGCAGGCATCAGTGACTGATAGAGGTTCACTTACTATGAGTCTACTGTCCATCTCCAGACAAGGGGCCTAGGCCTTGGACAAACTCACCCACGTTCCAAGTAAACATGGAAAGCCAACTGGTTGACTTTAAATCTTGCTCAGAGCTGCTTCTTAGTGGTCTCCATCAGATGTATACTTCCTGGCTATGTGAAAAGCATTTAAACAATTAATGTAAAAACCCCAGTACATAAGTTTCCGCCAAAGCACACTCTGAGACTAAGACTTGGATGTAAATGGTTTGAAAGGAAGTATTGGGAGAGGATGGAGATGTGATCCAAGTAAGATAGGAAAGTTAGGACAGTGTATGATAATTAACAGGTCACCACTGTGGGCAACTGGGATTCATCTCACAGTGATAAACATGACTCAGAATGTGGTTTAGAGTCAGAAAATGTAGGAAGTTTTCCCACCAAATCCTACCCTGTCTTGAGAAGGATTATTCCTCTGGGCATGAATGCATTGGCACTTCCTGTCCCCCCAGGAGTTGAGCACATACCATCAGGAGAATTCTTCCAGTCACAAGGCATGAAAGATCTTCAGCTCGGAAGCCATCTACAGAGATGTATGTAGACCAAAACCACTTCAACAGATGTGACAAATGTTTTACATCTCTATGCCCCTTCTTGCCCAGAGCATATATCACCAACCCTCTCAGGATAATGAAGTTAACAGATAAGAGTTTGGAAATATTGATGGAATGAAAACATTTTATTTCTCCCTCACAAATCATCATACCCAGCAAAGGAGCATAAGAGTGCATGCTATTCCAATCAGATGGCAAGGCAGTTCCTTTTAGGTTCAGCATTTCCCTCTGGCCTGTGACCTGCTGATGCTGCCTTAATTTCTGTTCCAGATCTTTATACAACCACTCTCAAAGGCCTGAAGCTGTCTCTGTGGACTCTAGCCTCCTGAGAAGCAAAGTCCCTGCAGAGAGATGACTTGAAAAGTTGGCAGGCTGCAGCAAACAACCATATGTATGTACATGGAGGAAAGATGAAACAAGGAGGAGTCAGTAGCAGCTTTTAAGAGCCTCCAAAGTCAGTGAATAGTCCAATCTGATCTTCTCATCAGCTCTCCTCAACAAGGGCCAGTACCAGAGGTGGGAATGGGGAAACCAAGTGATCAAGGCCCAGAACCATATGGGATTCACACAGAATGGCTTTGCAGAGGAGGGAGCACCAAGATAGCTGAGTGGTAAGAAGCAGAGAAAGAGCTTCTCTGAGGGCCACCATCTAGACACTGGAATAGAGCAATGTAAGGAAGACAAGAAGGAGGAAAGTGGGTCCCCTGGACCCAAGAAGGATCTGAAGTGTGACTCAAAGCCCATGAAGAGAGTGAAGAGAGAAACTGCAATGAAGAAGGAGGTAGCCAGTGGTGCCTTCTCCCTGAAACAGACTCACTGTGTGAGAGGAGCAGCTCAGACCTGCAGACACATGGTGACTGCTGGTGACCCCAGATGCCTCCACCAAGAGATGCAGCAGTGGACAGGAGCAGTGGAAATGAAGGACTGCACTAGTTGGCAGTGGGCACTGAGAGCTCAGTCATCCTGTGTGAAGAGAGTGATTGGCTGGGAACCATCTTGGAGACGTGTTGACTGAGCTCAGAACTGAGCCACTGCTGGCTCCATCTAGTGGCTCCCAGCTGGTCTCAAGCCTGCAGAAGGTGTGCTGATGGCTGCAGGCTGAATGAGTCTAGTCCCAGCCAGAAGGTGCAGCTCCCCGAGATTATCCACTACCCCATCAAAAAGCTGTTGGCTTGATGGGATACATCAACACAAATTGGGACTCTATTTCCACACACTGTCTACCAGTGACAGCAGAGACATACACATAGAAGTGGATTTTTTCTTTTTTTTCTCTCAGTTGTTTTGTGTGTGTGTGTGTGGTGGTTTTGTTTTGGGTTTTTTGTTTTTTCTCCTTCATTGTTTGATCTTGTTTTTATATGAGTGTGAATGTAGTTTCTAGCCTCTTTTTGGTGGTGGTTTTGTTCTGTTCTTCTTCTCTCTTCCTTCTCTCTTTCCCTCCAGTCTTCTGTACCAGTTTCCTAAAGTTAGCATGATTCCCCTTTGTCCTCCAGCCTGATTTTTAATCTCTTCCTCTTCTTCCACTTCTCTATTTTCTCCCTAGCCCATTTTAAATTTTAAAACCTGAGGGCAAAATCGACATATTAAAGACTTATATACTGCATATAATTTTATGGTTTGTTTTAGATTTTGTTACATAACCACAAATATAATTTATATGGTTAAAAGTGGCAAATTAATGGTTAGCTCACTTTGTCATTTTCTAGGCTGTGTATAATGCTAGTGTTATTGCTGATAGTATCAGTATGGCAAAAAGTGATATAATTGTTCTAAACAGCTGTTCTTCCTCGTATTCCAAGACTGAAATTGACTAACAATCACAGAAAATACTGTGGCACAGTGCCAAAGAACAAGGGGCTGGACCAAACAGGCAACAATTTCTCATCCCAAACAAATCAAAGATGTAGGATCTTGCAACAAACTCAAAACTCAAAAACCAGGTACACCTGGAAGATACTTAAGAGAAGCAGTAATTTCCTAAGCGCTCTAAATACTAAAAATAAAGCTACCCACTGTAGGCAGTTTACAAGCATCACCCCAGGAATCAAATTTTAAAAAAGGAAAAAAAAGAAAATGAGAAGACACTTAAACAAGATGCAACCCCAGACATCCAGTTCACCAAAGACAAACCCAAGGAGCAATGTGGTGGGACAATCAAACAGTAACCTACCTGACCTCTCTGAAGTGGTAACAACAAAGCCAATTGTCTTGGTTACTTATCTCTCATTTTTGAGACAAAATACCCAACACCCAAAATGAGGGAAAGAAAGGCTTATTTAGCTTACAGTTTGTGGAGGTTTCAGTCCATATTTGGCTGGTTCTGAGGCAGAGTGGCACATAGCAGAGGGCAAACTGTTCATGGCAGCAAACAACCAGCAAAAGGGAGGAATGGCTGCAAGCAGCCTCCCCTTCTCCCCTACATTGTAAACAGCCTACCCCCACCCAGGGGGCGTTTAGCTCTCACACAATCTCCATGCCTTCCTTTTCCACAGGCTCAGGTTGTGTACAAAGTAAGCACCCCAGCTTCCTCCTGAGTCACTCCGCTAAACCTCTAGATTCCCCAAGTTGACACAATGTATCAACCATAACACCAATGAATGAGGCTCTAGAAAAAAAAACCAAATCAGAAATGATTTCTCAGATAACTGCAGAGATGGTGTCCACAATGAAAACCATGCTTAGTGACTCTAAAACACATACAGACAAACAGTAGAGGAGCTTAGGAAAATTATGGAAGTCATGAATGCTCAGCGTAAGAAAAAATTGGAATCCATAAGGCAGATATAAGCAGAGATCCAGGAGAATAAAAATTCCATTGCAAGTATCGACAGCAGGTTAAGTCAATGTGAGGACAAGATCTCAGATATAAAAGACAGGCTTGTAGTTAGTGGTCATGAAAAGAAAGGTTTCTTTAAAATCGCAAGGGACCATGAGATCAATATAGCAGCTGCTAGAAGGGGCAAAGAAGAATAACTTAAGTTTGATTGGAATCAATGAAAAAGCAGGAGATAGCACAAATGATATAAAAAAAACTGTTGATGCACATCACAGCAAAAAACCTCCCTGGTGAAGGAAAAGAATTTGACATACAGTAGAGGCCCATAGAACTCCAATCAGCCATGATCAAAAAAAAAATCTAAAGCTAGGCATGTCATAGTCAAGATTCCAGAAATTCAACAAAAGAATAAAATCTTGAAAGCTGTTAGAGAAAAGAAATCACCTATAAAGGAAAGCCCATCAGAATCACAGCTGACTTCTCAGCACAAACCCTCAAGTCAAGGAGAGCTTGGAGTGAAATATTTCAAGTTCTAAAAGAAAACAACCTTCAACTCAGCTGTACCCCACAAAACTATCTTTCAAAACTGATGGAGAAATAATATACTTCAATGACAAAGAACATCTGAGGAAATTCATGAATACTAAACCAGCACTCCAAAATGTTTTGAAAGACATTCTAGAAAGATACAGCAAGGACTACAACTTCATGAACCCAGCAGAAGGAACCCACTAGGAATGGCAAACAATTAAACAGAGGTAGGAGGGAAAAAGAGGGGGAGCCCACAACAAGAAAATAACATGACAAGGATCAGTCAATAAATATCACTTATAGCCATCAATGTTAATGGTCTCGGATGGCGACCGGGTAGGCAGCAGAGAGAGAACCTCCCAGAGGATTACCACCCAAACAATGAAATATAGCAATATGAAGACAGAAATAAGGACTTCCGGGAAGAAGATTACCAGCCAAGAGAGCGAGTGTGGAGGGAAGAACGGCTTCACCTCCTGAACCCGACAGAGAACGCGCTACTGGGACAAACTGCACCAAACCGGGCAGCACTCCAGGATCCCGCTCAGAACCCTACCCCCGCAGCCAGCGCTGCGTGAACTGGAACAACAGTGACCGGCCAGCGGGATTTCTGAGTCGGGGAAAATCTCCATCCAGGGAAAAACATCTGAACGGCACTCCTGTCTGCACGATCACAGGGTGAGTTAAGTGAGCGCTCTAACCGGTTTTTCCTGAATCGGGAAGAAGCTCAGCCCAGCGAGAGACATCAAAGCAGCTTTAAGGACTGCGGGATCTCCCAGGTGGGAAGACCTACTTAGGCGCCCCAACGGGTTTTGTGAGGGGGGAAGGAGCTCCACCCAGGGAGGAACACCTGAGTGGCCTATCTGCAAGAATCCTGGGGTGGCGAGCTG
>PVLD010035770.1:0-11509 GCA_004027595.1 Dinomys branickii | reverse complement strand
TGGAACTCTCCTACCTCAGCCTCCCAGCATTCTGAAACCGCAGCTATGCACCACCATGCCTAGCTTGTCTAGAGATTTTTGTTTTGTTTTTTGGTACTGGGGATTGAAAGCAGGGCCTTTGCACTGAGCTACATCTCTACCCGTTTTTTATCTTTAAATTTGAGGCAGAATCTCACTGAATTACTAAATTGCCCAGGCTGGGCCCAAACTTATGACCCTCCTGCCTCACCCTCCCACTGTGCTGAAACTGCAGTCATGTGTCATCACACTGGGCCTGTTTAGTATTCTTGAATGTCTCTCAGCAACACTCTGTAGTCTGCACTACAGAGATCTTGCACAGTTTTCTCCGAATTTACTCCTATTTCATGGTTTTCCAAGAAGTGCTACTCTAAAAGAAACGTTTTAAATCTTGCCCTCCACTGTTAGCAGCAGAGCTGAGTAACAGTCCACAGGCTGCCCCATGTGTGGGGACCTGGACGTCCTGGAAGGCTGAGGCCTGAGTGGTGGCACCTCCTCCCCTACACCTGTTCCCAGCTGGCCTCCCTCAGGGGCCTCCTGGAAGAGGGCAGGGCCACTCCACTTTGTTCCCTGGAGCCTTTGGTTAAACTGCTGCCCTCTCCAGGGGCAGGTGGAGCCAGGAACACTTGGCCCCTGGTCTCTGTGTCACCTTACCCAAGCACTCCATTCTCAGCAGGGCTATGCCTGCAGCCCGTGCTCTGAGGACAGGTTCTCTGGAAGTTGGGCTGTCTGGTCCACTCTTGTACTGGTGGAGCAGTGTGCGTGGAGGGAGGGCAAAAGGCAGGAAGCTTCCCCTTGGCCAGAAGGAGGCTGGGCTGGCAGTGCCCACGGGGCCTTGCCCAAAGCCCATGGAGGAAGATGTGCTGACCACGCCAGAGGCCATCTGTGTGCTACGGGATTTGTTCCTGCTCACCTGGTTCCTATGCAGTGCTGAACACTCTCCTGGGGCCATCAGTGGAACTGGGCTTCTCACCGTCCTCTCCTGCTCCTGAGTAGTCAGAGGGCAGAAGCCTTTCAAAGGCATGACCAAGTCCCCAAACCAGGGCCCAGGAAGGACACATGGACAAGGAGGCCAGGAGGCCTGGGAAAGATTCCAGCCTGGAAATTGCTTCCAAGGACAGCGTGACACTGGGAAGGAAGCTCGGGTTTGCTATCCCTACCTCTGTCTGGCTCTGCCAGGCTCCCACCACCTGTGGCCTTGCTCTGCACACTGTAGAGGGCTCGGTGATGAGGAGGCTTCAATGTCCCCCACCCACTCAGCCACCCTCGGTCCCTGTCACAGAGTTGTCCCTAAATCTGACCTCCCCCATAGGCCTCCCAGGGAACTCAGTAACCACACGGACTTTTCCTCTCTCCATGGCTCTGCTCTGCGGCAAATGAGACCAGGCACCACACTTGGGGGCTGAGGACTCATCCCCTCACTGACATCTGGGACCCTTCAAGTGAGGGCCATGATGCGGAGCGCTCCAGCCCCGTAATTGTTAGGTGCTCACATGCAGGGGTGTGACAGGGTCCTTTCAGAGGGGAGCAGAGACAGAACTAACCCTCTGAAGTGCGGCCACATGCCTGATGCAACCGAAGAGTGGCCATTCATGAGTGGCCTTGCCATGAGCCAGACACCACAAAGTGTGCCCTGCACCCAATGATGGGCTTCTCTGCCCTGCAGCGGAGGTGGGAGAATCCTTCTCTTCCCCTTCACTCTGCAATAAGGACAGCAAGGCACAGCAACACTCAGCCACACTCCCCAGCTCTGTGGCAGTGCACAGAGCAGCGCAGGCTCTGTTCCAATGTCCAACCCCAAAGTCTGCTCTTCCCCAGGACACCCAGCTGGGCAATGGTGCTTAGTGTTGGTGGCGGCCACCCTGGGCCCCTGGAGCTGTGACCACTGGGCTGCGGCGGAAGTGGTGTCGTTTTGGACCAAACCCGATAAGTGCTAGGGCCTGGCCCTCTGCTCTCTCCTTCCTTTTGGCGGTGGCCACGGAGGCCATGGTTTGAAACAGTGAAGCCCCTGGAGCCTGGATGGCCGACATCATGCCAGGCACAGTGGATGTGAGGAGCTGCCCCAGGCAGCAGCCTTGGGAGAGTGAGCAGTGTGGGGGCGCACCAGCTTGGTACAGGAAAATAAAAACTCCCAACCTGAACGATTTCTGGGACGAGTTCGTGTTCTCTAAAACCGAAGAACAAATTTTAGGAACAACAGAAGTTAAGAGCAGAATATATTTACTGAGGGAAAGAAAGCTCTGTCCAAGAGAGAGAGAGAGAAGGGGGCCCCAGTGGGTTGCCAAAGACCTTGCCCTTTCCGGGGACTTTATAGAGCAAAACCACAAGGTGAGGTGGGTCCAAGATAGGGGTAAATGGGAAGTACAAGGTGGGCAGGAAATGGGACAAAACTATGGTCAGCCAATAAGACTACAAGCATAGCTGTTCAGGTAAAATTGAGTGAACTGGGGTCAAATGGGGAAGTGAGTCACGTAGCACATGGGCATGAATGGGGGGGGGCTTTTCCTGTAGGGGGTTGGGCTAGGGACTCTGCAAGGTGATCCCTGCTGTTTACACCTAGGGAGGGTATGTGGGTGCATTTGTTTAGTCTTTTTGTCTTGAGGTGTGGCCCACACGTATCTTATCTTGTCTTTCACGTTGGCTCCTTCCAGGGCCTGGCCCTGTCTGACTGACTATAATATTTCTATCTAACTCAGCTGCCTAGAACAAGCTGGTCAGGGGCACACGGTGCCCCATAGACTTCTGTTCATAAATTGCACAGTGCTCCCGAGGGAAGACAGGACTGACGACTGCCCAAGACTCAAGCTGCAAGAGCAAGTGGAGGACACCAAGGGTCATCCTTGGCGCCTGGGCAGTGGTGTCCCCAGCCCTGATCTCCTGGTCCAGCTTTCCTCCACCTGCACAGAGCTTGTCCTATGGCGGTTCCCATCTCCACCCTAGTGCATGGTGTACTGATGGCAGCCGCAGTGTTCAGACTCCACATTTCACACTGTCTTTCATGCGTGTCCTGGGGACACAGGTCTCTTGCAATCTGGGCAGTCACTGCTTTCTGGTTTTGCTGAGGAGTCAGCCAATAGCTCGAGAGCCCTTCCCGGTCCTCCTCGCAGCCCAAGAAGTTTGAATTTGCAATCTCTTGAGAAGTTAGAATTCTAGTGAGTTAATTCCAATCTACCACTTCTAGCACAACCCGTGGCAAGAATAAAAACACTAAGACATATTTGTAGTTACATGGGAAGCCAAGGGGTCCTAAGTCCAGCCATGATGATGGCTATCAAGAACAAAGGCCTCAATTCAGGGCTGAACCTGGATTTCATTCCTTCATGAAGAAGGGAGTGGCTTGAGGATGAGTGACTGTGAGAATCACAGGAATTAGGCAAGTTCCATGAGCTGGGCTAGGTAGGAGGTCTGAAATCACCTCTGCACTATGCAGAGAGAAGGGTATGCAGAAAGAGCCATCTGCATAACACAATGGAGATAGAATCTAATGTTTTGGGGTTGGTGCTTCAGCTCTGATGTGTGATCTTTCATGTCCCAGGAAGTCAAAGTCTCATCCCAGCCAACAGCATAGAGCATTTGCTGAACATCCCCCCCTCATCCAGGCTCACATATGGAACAAATGGGTGTCTGGGGGAAACCCGCCTGCTGTCTTCACCAACAGCACCTGGCTGGACCAATATACATTACTTAAAGCCAGTTGAAGGGATAAGGGAAGGGTCCCAGCCAGCTCTGTACATCTCAATACATGGAAATAGGGTCAGGCTCAGCCAAAATGGAGACAATTGCTCCTCTTTCAAGGAGAGTCTCCCAGGTGGTCCTCCACAAACAGCTGTGTGTGGCAGACAGGAAGCCTGTGCAGTGCTGGGCTAGGCAGAGAGAATGTGGAGGGCTGGGGAGGGGGACAGGGACCATGAGCTTGCCCCACTCGACTGTCCTCACTGAGCTGAGCAAGGAAGCTTCCATCCAGTAAGCCTGAGCAGGACCTTAGCCGTGGAAGATCACAGAACATGGAGAGTTGGGCAGGGAATTTTAGCTTACAGGCAATAAGAGCCAAGGTTTGGTATAAGACTTAGTAAGAAAAGACTGTGTATGTCAGAGTTCTGGGGCTCATGTAGAATCCAGGGTTATTACTCTAAATGTATATGATAGCCAGGCATGGTGGCGCATGCCTGTAGTCCCAGCACTGGGGAGGCTGAGGCAGGAGAATCATTGTGAGTTCGAGACCAGCCTGGGCTACAAAGTGAGTTCAAGCCCAGCCTGAACTGCATAGTGAGACCCTGTCTCAAGAAAAAAAAGTACATGAGTGAGTGTCCCAGAACTAAGAGCAACCTTTCGCACTTTCTGCTTGCAATTTTACAAGCGTTTATTTTTTATTTTTATTTTTTTGTCTTTTTGAAGCAGGGTCTTGCTATGCAGTTCAGGCTGGCCTTGAGCTCACTTTGTAGCTCAGGCTGGTCTTGAACTCTTGACGATCTTCCTGCCTCAGCCTCCCAAGTGCTGGGCTTGCAGGCATGCGCCACCACACCCAGCCCCAAGCGTTTATCAAAGAAGAAACCTTTCGTTTTTTTCTCCTTCCTCCCTCTTTCTCTCCTTCCTTCCCTTCTTTCTCCCTCCCTCCCTCCCTCTTCCTGCCTTCCTGCCTTCCTGCCTCCCTTCCTGCCTTCCCGCCTCCCTTCCTGTCAGTCTCCTAGATTAGCAGTGTCCTAAGTCCGCGCTTACCCGCAGCGTCTACATGGGTGTGTCGTATGTCATGCGAGCTCCGTAGTCTATTTTGCTAGGCTGGGCAGTGTAAGGCTCAATTCCAACATAACTTTCCCCATACGTGATCCTACTGCCAGCAGAGTGGGTCCCTCAGCAAACACGGGATGTCGGAAAGGAGACGAGGTGGAGCAGGGGATCTTCTAAGCACTGGGGCATCTCAAGACACCCAAACATTCACACTGGACGCCTCAAGGACTTTGCCCACTGAGCCATGAGACATTCAGAGAACTTTGACCACTGATGTTTACTAAGATCTTCCCACCTAATGTCCCTTGTCTTCTTTCAAGTCCTACAAAAACGTCTGCTTCTCCTTGCCCCCAGCAGACAAACTTTTTGTCCTCTGTCTGCCTGTACCCAGCGTAATAAATTCCACACCATGTTGCCTTTTCACAAGCCCAGTAGTCTCAGCTGGCCTCAGCCTCACGCTGTTGCTTACAGGCAGGTGCCCATGGTGGAAGCCAGGACAGTGGGCAGAGGCTGAGAGCAGTGTGTTCCCACGTCAGATTTCCTGCCTGGCAGGAGCAGCATGTGTCACTTACCCTGGAGACCCAGATTGGAGAGGGCGGCTCTGGAAGCTCTGGGAAGTCAGACTGCCAGTATTTCTGAGGAGGAGCCTTGCGAGGCTGCACCCTCTCAGCCTTGATCAGGCTCTTTGGGGACCAAGGGCTTCTGAAGGGCAGCATTTAAACAGAATGTCTGCAAAACTCAGGTGGCTGGGACAGGCCTGGCACAGGGGTAGAGCTGGGGGGATGAAGGCTCAAGTCGGGGGTCACCAAGACAATGCAGCCAGCACACGTATTTCCATACTTATGCATGTTAAGGACACATACTATTACACTGATCTATGATGCCATTATAAAATATGAGATAAAATTTCAAGAGAGCAATAGTAAACAAATGAAACAAATTGAGACCCATCCATACAACAGGCCACTACTGAACTGTAAAAAGAAAGAGCTCTCGTAATGCAACAAGAAGGAAGCAGCTAGGTTTACAGAGGACAAAAGATCCCAACATGTTTTACTACAGGAGATGTTCAAACGGCCGATGGCCAGTGGCCAGCATGGAAACGCTTAACATTATCTGTTACCAGGGCACCACAAACTCAACCACAAAGAAGCCCCGCTTTGACGCCCTTGAATGTGAAATTTATATTTATATGAAATTTCATAAAAAGGGAAAGTTCAGTGGTGGGGGTCTCACGAGTGAAGACTCACTACACAGAGCTAGAGGACATTTTCAAGACAACAGAAATATTCTAACCCTGGATTGGGGTGATGGTCGCACAATTATAAATATGCTCACATCGATTAAACATCACATTCACAGTGGGTAAATTAAAAAATAAAGCTGTTTTTGAGAACACAGCATAGTTGGAAAGGTCTCTGGACACGTCCTGAGGTGGATGCAGAGCCGGTGCGCCTGTTCCATCCTACAGAGAGGGTGTGGTGTGACGTGGGTTCTGGAACACATCTTTTGGCAGGAGACACAAACTGTGATGTTCACTATGTGAGTATGTGTTTCGGGTAAAGAAATTTGATGACTTGGAGGAGAGGAGTAGAGAATCATTTTTTACTTTTACTTTTACTTTTCTTTTTTTTTTTCTTGAGACAGGTCTCACTGTGCAGCTCAGGCTGACTTTGTACTCACTATGTAGCACAGGCTGGCCTCAAACTCAAGGCAATCTTCCTGCCTCAGCCTTCTAGTGCTGGGATGACAGGTGTGTGCTACCTTGCCCACCTGGAGATCTTTACATGTTTTCATTTTTTTTTGGTAAAATTTGCCACCTTAGCCTTCAGTTGTTGTCAACATGCTGTCCAGGCTAGCCAAGAACTCCTGAGCTCAAACTGGCCTCCTGCCTCAGCCTCCCTTGCAGCTAGGACTACAGACCCACTCCTGCCCCCGTTCTCTTTTGCCATCTTAGTGTGGTGCAGGAGTATTTGTGCGTCTAGTGCTGTGGTGCTATCACTGCATCCACCCTCACAGCTCCTCTCATCTTGCAGGAGTCTGAAGCAGTCTGGCCCCCTCCTGCTCAGACCAGGACTGCC
The DNA here is from genome assembly GCA_004027595.1 of Dinomys branickii. NCBI lineage: Eukaryota > Metazoa > Chordata > Mammalia > Rodentia > Dinomyidae > Dinomys > Dinomys branickii. The sequence continues at coordinate 4,685 of PVLD010035770.1, read as the reverse complement.
TTCTGCAAGCCCTGTCTGTGCTCTGGGCCACCCAGCCTTTGTGCACCTGGCCACCTGTGCGGCAGCGTATGTCAGAGGTCTCTCTCTTCAGGCTGGTAGCGCTGCCCACACCCCAGTGTCTCCCCTCGTTCATCCTTCCATCTCCCCATGCTGCCTGGGGGCCCAGCTTTTGGTGTCTATTAATTACCTTGCTGTGAACTTGGGGTGCCTATAGCCCTTCAAGATCCCAGTTACTGCTGGGTGTGAGGGTGCATGCCTGCCATCCCAGCACCTGAGAAGGTGAGGCAGGAATATCCCTGCAAGTTCAAGGTCAGCCTGAACTACATAGCGAGATCCTGTCTTAAAAAAAAAAAAAAAAATCCTAGTCATCTTTACATTTTTAATCATGAATGTCCTTTTAAAAAAGAAGTTAGCCTGGTGTGGTGGCCTATTCCCAGCTATGTGGGAAAATGAGACAAGGCCGTAGTAGGTTTCAGGCTACCCTGGGCAACTTAGTGACACCTTGCTTCAAGAAGAAGAAAGAAAGAAAAAGGAAGGAAGGAAGGAAGGAAGAAAGAAAGGAAAAAAGGAAGGCAGGAAGGAAGGAAGGAAGAAAGAAAGAAAGAGAAAATGTAAGAAAGGTGCTTCCCAGCATGAGGCTGGGCCTCACTCCCCAGGTTCACATAAAGGGGTAACCGGGGAAGGGAATGGCAGGCGTTGTCTTCCCGTTCCTGGCCAAGCTGACGGGGGTGGGGGGGTGGGGTAGGTGGGGGGGGTGTCCTCGGCCCCCATCCTGCACTCACCTGGCCTCTCACTAGGGACACCTGACCTTCCCTTGCCCTGTGACCCCAGAAGGGTCTCCAGGAAGCCTGGGGACCAAAGCACCCTCTCTGGGAGGACCCACAGGTTTCCAGTGAGCAGCCCAAAGCCTCTTCCCTACTTCTAGAACCTGAACTTCCAGGATGGCAAACTCTGACCTGCATGAATGTGGGTGAACCTGGTCTTTAACTACATTTGCCGTGGGGTTGCAGGCCACGGCCCAGGCCCTTAAGCCTTCCTAAAACCCTAGAGCAGTGACGGTGACCCTTTAAAGCTTTTGCTTCACCACCGCTGCCCTAGAGACCCTGAGTTCCAGAGCACATGCAGTGCCTGGGTGCTGATGAAGGGGGGCAGCGGTGACACTGCCTCACCGCACAGAGCCAAGGGCAGACAGGCCCGGCCCTGCTGGGAATGGCTTTGTCCGCTCTCCTTGCCTTCCTATCCCTCCTCCAGGAAGCCTTTCTCGTTCACCTCAGTCGGAGTCGCTGGCCTCAGCTCCCAGAGCCTGGCCTGGGGGGGTGGCCACGGGTTTGCTGGTGAAGTTGGTCTTGGTCTGATAACTTCTCAGCTGTGACCTCTGGGAAGTGCTGCCCCTTCTGGCATTTGCTAAGTGACACAGTGAGCATCACAATGCCTCTGAGTGCAGCTGCGGGTCAGACCATGTGACCAGGTCTGCCCTGGGACTCTTGGCTAAAAATTATTCATTATTTATCTAAAATTTAAATTTAACTGGGTGTCCTGTGTTTTTGTGTGCTGAGCCTACAGCTCAGTCTGGTGTGGAGAGAATGTTTGCTGGTTTGTTAATAATAAATGTGATGGCTGGGGTGTGGCTCCATGGTGGAGCATGTGCTTTGCCTGTGTGAGGCCGCAGGTTTAACCCCAGTACCAAATAATAATCATAAATACTGAATAGCATGGGAGGTTTTTTCTTTTTTTTTTGATTTTTGTCTTTTTGAGACAGTGTTTCACTGTGCAGTTCAGGCTGGCCTTGAGCTCACTTTGGAGTCCAAGTTGACCTTGAGCTCACAGAGATCCTCCTGCCTTAACCTCCTGAATGCTGGGACCACAGAAGTGCCACCACACCCTTTGCGTGGTATTTTTGTCTAATCTTCCCCACTAGATTAAAGGTACGGTGGTACCTCAGTTCACAATCTTACTTCTTTCCATGATTCTGATTGTAAACCTAATTGGACAAGAATCGAATCAAATTCAACGGTTAGATTCAATGACCTTATGGAGAATTTGGATTCGGTACTCTCCCAATTTGGTTTGAGATGAAAACCACAGAAAGAAGTTCATGGCCAGGAGTGGTGACGCACGTCTGTAATCCCAGTGCTCGGGAGGCTGAGGCAGGAGGATCGTTGCAAGTTCGAGGCCAGCCTGGGCTACCAGCCTGAACTGCATAGTGAGACCCTGCCTCAAAAAGACAAAAAAAAAAAAAAAAAAGAAGGAAAGAAAGCAGTTCATGAACCAAGGTACCACTGTACCTCAAGAACGTTCACTTAGCGCTTACTTGTTGGATATTTACTGTATTCAGGTCACAGCTCCAAGCCTTGCGGGTACAGTAGTGAAGCAGGCCCAGTCCCTACCCTCTTGGAGCTTCCAGTATGATGAAGACGGATACTGAGCACTCTGAGGAAATCAAATCTGACGGTGCACACCTGTAATCTCTACCACGGGAGGCTGAGGCAGGAGGGTTGAAAGTTTGAACCTAGCCCGGGAAAACTTCAGGGCGGTACTTTAACTGATACTTCAGTGAGGTCTTGTTCCACCTGCCCCCCCAAAAATATAGAAAAGGGGCTGATGATGTAGCACAGCGTGAAGGCCCTGGGTTCAATTCCCAGCCAGTACTGCAAAATAAACAAAACACACTCATAGGCTTGGGAGCTATGTGTGAAGCCTTATGCCATCCCTGCCTGGTCTAGGGGCCTGGCCCATGGCACTGACAGATAAGGGCCTGGGAGGGTGGAGGACCCCTGGGTCCTCAGCCAAGGTGTGGCCACCCAAGCCCCTCTGCTGGGGACACAGCCAGTGGGGCGGGGTGGCTCAGCAGCTGCAGTTTGGCCGGCTTGCAGGGCCTTGGGGAGCTGCTGTTGGTGTGTCAGGTGAGCAGCGCCTTGGAGAAGAGCCCAGCCTGACCTTTGAGGAGGAGGAAACGGCTCAAGGGGGAAGCAGCCTCTGAAGGTCGTGCAAATCTTTCCTGGTGGTGCTGCCACCAAAGCCCAGGCTAACTCCCGGCTCGGCCCTGAGAAGGCTGTGAGGTCAGGCATTCTCTGATTGGGAATCCCCAGGGGTTAGTTTCAGTGTGTGCAGGTCCCTGTCTCTCAGAGCAGGGAGCCACTGAGAGCTGCCCTCCAGAGATGAGCGAGAATGTGGGCCCCGAGCAGTTTCACTTCCCAAGGGCTGTGCTGGCCACAACTGGGCAGGGGCCTGATCCCTGATGTGACCAGCTAGGCCTTGCGACCCTGCCTGTCCAGGCTTTCACTGCCCCAGCTGGAGGATGGGGCTCCACAGCCCAACCAGTCAGGACCCCAGATCCTCTGCATGCCAGGCTGGGGTCCACTGTGGACAGGGCGCACCCCTCCTCCCCAAATGGTTGTGTTCCCTGTCCCCTCTCCTGCTCATCTCCGGCCCTCAACAAATACTTGCCTTTCTCTTTCATGCAGCTTGAAGTCACGGGGAGCGCCGGGGTCCTAGGCACAGCCTCTGCCCTCAGACACCCTAAATTGGCCTTCCAGTTTTCTTTTCGTAGTGCTGAGTGTTAAACCCGGGCCTCCCCCACATTGTACAGATGCCGAGTGATACCCTGTGTCTGTCTATCAGCTGTTTACCCATCTACCTGTTATCTGTCTACCTCTCTAGCACCTACCCGCCTACCTACCTACTGAATCTGTGCATTCTCTATCTTGAGACAAGGTCTCGCTGCTTTCCTCAGGGTGGAATTGGCATTTGGGAGGCTGCCTCAGCCTCCCAAGTAGCTGGTTTTATAGGTATGTAACACCACTTCTGACTTTAAATTCAAGGCCACCACTCACTCCTAGCTGCATCTGGTCATTCTAAAACATGCCCACAAGTTCTCTGGCACCCTTTCTGTAGAGGTGATGTCTGCACTGGCCTCACCCCTTGAAGCTGAGCCAATCTTGTGAGAGATGGTGACAACAGGTGTGGCAGACACAGTGCCATGTGGCTCTACCTCTAGACTAAGGGACAGTCTGGACCCTTCAACTCCCTGGGGACACTCACCTGAGGCCACCATGTTGGCGGAGGCCCTGACTACGGATAGACCGCAGATGACAGACAAGCCGGAGGTGTCTGAAGCCGTCGGGGGAGCTCCGGGTCAGGACCCATTGGGGTGTGGGACTCAGCCTGACTCAGGTCTGGCTTCCAGGCCAGACATACATCCAGGCCAGACATACATGGGTCACGGCCTCCAGAGGCGGGTGGGAGCGGGGCCACAGGGAACAGCCGGGTCCGAAGCCAGCACTCCTCCCTGGAGCACTGACTGTTAAACAAGTGCTGGCCCTCTACCCTAACTGATACTTCCTCTAATTCTTTATTATCTAGCTCATTCCCAGGAGAGTGTAACTCCTTGAAGCAGAGATACTTATCTGTGTGGTAGTTGGCTGTGTCCAAAGCACCTCCTGCGGTGCCCAGAACACAGTGGTAAACTCTCGCTACATAACTGGATAGGCAGAGGGATGTGGGGGATGGATGGGGGATGGACCGATGGAGGATATGTGGGGGCTGGAGGAGGGATGGAGGGTGGGATGTGGGGATATGAGGGATAGATGGGCGGAGGGAAGTGGAGGATGGATGGAGTGGAGGGAGGGAGGAAGGGAAGGATGTGGGAGATGGAAGGAGGGATGTGGGAGATACATGGGGATGGA